>BOPN01001246.1:10000-12500 GCA_017312705.2 Penaeus japonicus
TTGACTGCAAACAGTGTGTCAAAGTACAGAACAACTATGTATAAATGCAATGATTTATCTAACAATCTTTAAAAAAATCATTCAGTTAAAACAGTACTGTTATTAGTAAGTGTCCAAACCATTTACAAATTATACTCTAAATATCGCAACATACACACTAGCACAGTTCAATAGATCATTTAACGTCCATGACTTTATTGTCCACTATCTCAGGCCTTGGTCATTCTCATTCACATGATCAACTTTGCATTGCCAAAATGGTCCAACATGGCAGAAAATTCCTGCTTCTAACTCTTGAAAGTAATACTGAAATTTGATTATTCTTCAGTTGTTACAAAACTAAATGAATTATATTGTCTACAGTAATACAACAATATTAGGTGTTACTCTTCACTCTTCAGCTGTGGTTCTTCGACCTTCTGCCTTAGCACAAGAGAGACCGTGCCGTCGGGGAGCTTCTTCAAGAAATTCCATGCCTCAATGCGGGCCATGCTGGTGACATCAACCGTGTTGACGCTGACTAACTCGTCTCCGACCTTGAGTATTCCACCCTTGTCTGCGGCACCACCTGCGGAGAGTCACATTATTGATATACTGTACGTTGGAAAAAAACTTCCAGCACATGAAAATATAATGGATTCCTCAGCCCACAACAACATATACAAAATCTCAAACTTGAATACTCTATCTACAAGCAAGAAACATCCAATCATTAGTTCCCTTCAAACTCAGTTTCAAATTCAAAAACCTCATCTAACTGTAAGGACACGACTATTTCAAATCCACTTCAAACAAAGAGTCCGTCCACTTACCACTGAACACTTTCTTGACGGTGAGAGGCCTGTCACCCAAGGGGGAGTCCTTTCCGCCTTCCAGTGAAAAGCCAAGACCTGCGCCATCCTTGACCAAGGTGATGGTGAGAGGAGGTCCTCGGGGAACCAGTGTGGAATCGGTGTCTGCAAATAGGAGGTTCAAGTTAATTCTACCCGCTGAAATATCTGGCTCGTCTCAAATACGGGAAACAAACGTGCAAGTGATTCTGTCATATGGTAACTGACATGAGGCAATATACATAAGAAAAATTTTAAAACCATTATATGCTGAAACAATATTCTAGTCTATAAACTAAACAGGTTTTACTTTGTCTCCAAAGGTGTAGAAAATGCTTGCTGATAATTTCAGGTTAATAAAGCATACAACATTAACAAAAAATAGTCTTACTTTCAACGATAACTGGTATGTTCCTTTAAAACTTATTGAAAATAATAAAAAGATTATAAAAAATAAAAAATAAAAAAAAAATAAAAATCAGCACAGAAGTAATTGCAAAGATTGCTTAAAATCCAAGAGAACAAAAATATCTTTTACACCGTGACAATGTATCTTTTTTTTCCCTGAGCAATATACTCGGGGCTTTCTTACTTAAAGCAGTGCCTGGCACAGAAAACTATATTTTTCATCACATAAAATTGGCTGGTTAGACACTGACTGAAAAGAATTTGTCAATGGATGCCTTGACAAAAAAATCCTCTACCTTTCTCAGATTTAATTACTTACATGCAAGTGTATTAACTCTTAACATGCCCTGACCTCATGTACTCCTAAAAATAAACTCCTTTACTTATTAGTACTCTTCAACTTGTTATGAATAATGAATAACATCCCACTTATGAGCATATTGTAATAGAGAATTACACTAATTACTATCTATCCATACATTTCATATCCCTCTTCCTCTCTCCATCTCTACCTCCCCTTCTCCTTACCTATTTATAAAAATGAATTTATAAATAAACAGATAAGTCCCCCTCTCCCCCTCTCCCTCTCTCTCTTCCCCTCCCCCTCTCCCTCTCCCTAAAAAAATAAACACACGAACAGACAAATCCATCAACACGCCCACACACACAGCAACCTCCTCCACCGCCCCTCACCTGAGACCAAACTCTTGCTATCCATCGGTGACTCCAGGATCTTGGGCGGCCGCGGTGACGTCACGTGGTTGATGAGGGCGGGCCGGTGGCTGAAGGCGCCGTCGGACTCCGAGAGGCTGGACTCTTGGGGCGTGACCGAGCGGCTCCGCGACAGCACCAGGACTACCTCGGGCCGGGGGGACTGTAAGGGGGGAGAGGGAGGGGGAGATGAGAGGGGTGAGATGGAGGGTTAGCAGGGGAGGTCGAAGGAGGGAGGTAGGAAAGAAGGAAGGAAGGAAGGAAGGAAAGAAGGAGGTGGAATGTTACAATGTTATGTTAGAAGTTTGAAGAGGGAGGGAGAAGGAGAAGGAGAGGAAGGAAGGGAGGAGGGGAGGTGGGAAGGAGGAGGAGGGAGGGAGGGAGGGAGGGAGGGAGGGAGGGAGGGAGGGAGGGAGGGAGGGAGGGAGGGAGGGAGGGAGGGAGGGGAGGGAGGGAGGGAGGGAAGGGAAGGGGGAGGGAAGGAAGGAAGGAAGGAAGAAAGGAAGGAGGGAGGGAGGGAGGGAGGGAGAGGAAGGGAGGGAGGGGGGAGG
>BOPN01001246.1:17500-45000 GCA_017312705.2 Penaeus japonicus
CTCCAACCCCTCCCCCTCCCCCTTCCCCTTCTTCCCCATGCCCTTCCCTCTCCTTCATGTCTTTTTTCTTTTTGTGTGTGTTTTTCTCTCTCTCCTTCACCTCGTTCTTCTTTTTACGCCTTCTTTCTATATTTCCTCCTCCTCCTCCTCCTTCTTTCGCTTCCTTCTACTGTGTTTTCTTCGTTATCTTCCTTAACTTCTACTTCTACTTCTACTTCTTCTTCTTCTTCCTCTTCTCTTCCTTCTTCTTCTCCTTCTCTTCCTCCTCCTCCTCCTTCTTTCTCACCCTTCCTCTCTTTCTCCTCCTCTTCCGTCTCCTTCTTCTTCTCCTTCATTCCACCCTCCCCTTTCCATCCCCCTCCCTTTACCCTTGACTGAGGGAGGGAGATGGCCGATTATGCAAGCTGAAAACCCATTCTGAGAACCTCTCCCTCTCCCTCTCCCCCTCGGCCTCGCCTTCCCCCTTTCCCTCTCCCCCTCTCCATCCCTCTCGCCCTCCCCCTTCCCCTGCCTCCTTCCCAGTGTTATGCCGAAAACCTCTTTGGCTTTTTCTTCCATTCTCAATTTTACCTCCCTTCTACAGCGGATCGTATTAACTAGTTTGTCTGTCTGTCTCTTTCTGTGTGTGTGTGTGAGTGTGTGTGTGTGTGCTAATCCGCGGGTGCAGCACTGTGGTGACATTCTGGTTTCCCTCAGGACTCGTTGGCGAGAAGGGGAGCGAGTTCTTAGTGCAAAGGAAGGCGAAACCCGAGAGAGAGAGAGAGAGAGAGAGAGAGAGAGAGAGAGAGAGAGAGAGAGAGAGAGAGAGAGAGAGAGAGAGAGAGAGAGAGAGAGAGAGAAAGAAAGAGCGAGAGAGAGAAAGAGAGAGAAAGAGCGAGAGAGAGAAAGAGAGAGAAAGAGCGAGAGAGAGAGACAGACAGAAAGAAAGAGCGAGAGAGAGAAAGAGCGAGAGAGAGAGACAGACAGAAAGAAAGAGCGAGAGAACGAGCAGAGACCAGACCGGACTACAAGAGAAGGGTGATGCCTCCCCGCCGCCGCCTGAAGATCAGCCCCGCAGGACTCCCACTACAGCCATCCCTCGTGCCTTTCAGAAATCCTTTCTTGACACTCACGAGAGCGCAGCAGGTGGGCGTCCTAACCCCCCCCCCCCCCCCCCTCGCCCACCCGTGTGCAAGGGCGCCGTCCGCAGCTGGAAATGTGCAGTTCACACCTTTTTTTTTTAGGTGGATGGCATCTTCATACTGGTATATTTTCGTACACGTAGCTACCTGTTCTTCTTTATTACGTGAACGCCTTTTGGTGTGTGGGTGTTTTTTTTTTTAGTTTTTGTTTTTTTTCGTTTGCTCTTTTTGGTGTGTGTGTATGTTGTTTTTCATGTGCACTTTTTTTTTTTTGGGGGGGGAGATTGTTTTTCGCGTGCACTTTTTGGGGGTATCTGTGTTGTTTTTCGTGTGCACTTTTTTTTTTTTTTGGGGGGGGGGGGGGGTTTGTTGCTTTTTGTGTGCACTTTTTGATATGTGTTGTATTACCGTGTGTATCTTCTGATGTGTGTTATTTTTCTTAGTGTGTACTCTTTGATTTTTCTGGGCGTGTCCCTTTTTCGTATTTACGTTTTATTTCGTCGTATTTTTTTTTTTTTTTTTTTTCCTTCTTCTTGTTTTGCGTGCGCATCTCGGTATCCTTTCGGGTTTACGTAGCTAAGAGGTTGCAGATGGCGAGGATGCAGGATGAAGCAGGGAGAGGAGGAGGGGAGGATAGCAAACGGATAGATGGGGGGGAGGGGAGGAGGAAGATGGGGGAGGAAGGGAGGGAGATGTACCCGGGGAACATGCCCAGGGGTACACGACCGCAGGGTAAGCTGACGTGCCCGAGACGAGGGGGAAGAACACGTTAATCTGGAGGGGAGGGAGGGGAGGGAGGAGGCGGGAGGGGGGACTTCAAGGAGAGGAGGGGAGGAAGAAGGGAAGGAGGGAGGGGAGGGACTTCAAGGAGAGGAGGGGAGGGGGAAGAAGAAGGGAGAGAGAAAGGAGATAGGGAGACAGAGGAAAAGAAAGATGGGAGGAGAGAAACACGAGAGAACAACGAAGAGAAGATGAGAAGAGAAGAGAGGAAGAGGGAGGAGGATACGACAAGAGGGAGACGACTGGTATCATACACACACACACAACCTCCCCCACATACACACACAACCCTCCCACCCCCACCCCACCCCATCCCCACCCCCCAAACACACAGGTACACGTCGCCCTTCACTGCCCCTGGTCTTGACCCGACAAACGAGGTCAAGTCACGGGGTACAACAATTTCTTCTCGGCCCGCACGATAACCCCCAAGCGCGCGCACTCGCACTCGCACAACCACTCGCACTCGCACCACTCGTCGAGAGCAACAATAACTATTTTTTTTTTTTTGTAATTTCTTTCTTCCTCTTCTTCTTCTTCTTCTTCTTCTTCTTCTTCTTCTTCTTCTTCTTCCCTTCGCAATATTCCAGAAATAACTCGCATGATAAAGATGGTCGGTGTTGGGCGGAGCAGGGAAGCGAACGTGAACAATGGAGGGAGGGAGGGAGGGAGGGAGGGAGGGAGGGAGGGAGGGAGGGAGGGAGAGAGAGAGAGAGAGAGAGAGAGAGAGAGAGAGAGAGAGAGAGAAAGAGAGCGAGAAAGAGAGAAGCAAAGAATTAGACAGATACAGAGAAAGAGCAAAAAAGAGAGGGAGAGAGGAAGAGAGAGAGAGAGACTCCTTACCCCTAGCATCAACTTTTCAGGTAAGGAAAAAAGGTACAAAACACGATTTCAAAAAGATGTGAGAGTGAAAGTTGCATATGTACCAAGGGGAGAGAGAGGGATGGGGGGACGAGGAGGAGGAGGAGGCGGATGAGGAGGAGGAGAGGAGGAGGAGGAGGAGGAAAAGGAGGATGGGGAGGAGAAGGAGGAGGAAAAGGAGGATGGGTAGGTGGAGGAGGAGGAGGAGGAGGAGGAGGAGGAGGAGGAGGAGGAGGAGGAGGAGGAGGAGGAAGAGGAGGAGGAGGAGGAAGGGGGGTCTTCATTATTCCCATCCTCTTCCCCCCTCGAGGAAGACCGAAATTATTATTGATGTCGACGCGAGAATAAGAGGGAACTGATTAAGAACACCTATTCTCCTCCTCCTCCTCCTTCTCCTCCCTCTTCTCTTTCTTCCTCTTCTTCCCCCTTTTTGAACTCCTTCTCTTCCTATCACTCTTTCAAAAGAAAAGAAAAGAAAAAAAAAGGAAAAGGAAATCCAACGCCTTTCCTGCGACCCGAGATAATCATGTGAAATTTTAGACTGTTTTCCATCCACCCCTTTTTTCATCCTGACCTCGTCCTCACCCATACCCCCCCCCCCACCTCCTCCTCCTCCTCCTCCTCTCCTTCTCCCCCTCCTCTTCCTCCTCCCCTCCCTCACTCCCTCCCCTTCCTTCCTTCCTTCCCTCCTCCCTCCCTCCTTCCCTTACCTCCTTCCTTACTCCCCTCCCCTCCTTCCTTCCTTCCTCCTCTTCCTTCCCTCCCTCTCTCTCCTTCCCTCCTCCCTCCCTCTCTCTCTCTCTCTCCTTCCCCCCCCTCTCCCCCTCCCTCCCCCTTCCTCCTTCCTCCCTCCTCCTCCCCCGCAGCGCCCCTTTCTGAAAAAGACATGCACACGAACCCTACATTCAGAAGCGTCATGACCAGTTACGCCAATGAGAGAATTCGTCATGCAATCATTAGTTAGATGAAAAAAAAATGGCGACCAATAAAAAAGAAAAAAAAACACAAGCGGGCGGATTGGATGTCAAAGGTTAGAAAATTATCCGTGAATAACGGAAGATTTTCTCCGATTCATTTCGGAATTATTCACAAAGTCGAAATACTTAAAAAAAAAAGAAAAAAAAAAGAACAAGAAGCGCAATAACCCAATTGGATTTTTAAAACAAATGAAAGCGAAAACAAACCTGCCGTCAGTTCTCTAGGGTTAAAAAAACAACAACAAAAGTCGGAAAGCCACATATAAAAACAAAAGTGGGAGAAACGCATCCTAATCAACAAGCCCCGTATCTCAAAGGAAAGAAAGTATTATAAACGGCGCCATGAAACGCCATCTGTCGGGAGCCCGAGCAACCGCCGCTGCTCGCCGCCATCTTTTGCGCGCGGACCACAATGGCGGGAGAGAATGGGCAGCGAGACAAAAACGCATCGTCAGTGGATCGCCGACCTTCGTCAAGGACGCGCGGAATGCCGGCCGGATGGACGGGGCTGGAAACTGTCACTCGATGAATATCCGAGATGGATTGTTGTGCAATTGCTGTGCTTGGATGTTGGAATGCACAGCGCTTTGTCGTGCTTGCTCTCGTTCTCGTTCTCTCCCCCCCCTCTCTCTCTCTCTCTCTCTCTCTCTGTTTCCTTCCTTCCCTCTCGATGCTGCAATCCTGCTAGTCTACTCATTGCACGTTCGAAATGAAACAAACAAACAAGCCCACAGAAAATAACAACAAAATCAACTTATATAACGGAGAAAGATGGCACGGAAATAATACAAGCAAACGGTGAACCCTTTATAAAATGAGAGAGAAAGAGAAAGAGATAGATAGAGAGGAAGAGAGAGAGAGAGAGAGAGAGAGAGAGAGAGAGAGAGAGAGAGAGAGAGAGAGAGAGAGAGAGAGAGAGAGAGAGAGAGAGAGAGAGAGAGAGAAGAGAGAGAGAAAAGAGAGAGAGAAAAAGAGAGACAGAAAGAGAAAGAGAGAGAGAGAAAGATCAAGAGCGAGAGAGCAAGAGAGAGAGAGGGAAAAAGCGACCCCCCCCCCCCAATGGCTCCGAAGCGAGAAGACAGACGGCGAAGCGGCGCCCACATTCCCCAGCCGAGCCGAATTCCCAGAGTAAAATAGCGAGGGTGGTGAACTCGTGCCCCCAAGCTTCCCGCTGGCACGCACCGACGCACTCCACGAACGCACTCCATGAGCGAACGGAAGGACCGACGGACGGACGGACGGACGGAACGAACGACCGAACACGCTGACGCTTTCCTCCGCTTTCGTCCAAAAGAAGCAAAAACAAAACAAGAGACAGTACTACTCTATCACAAAAAAGAAAAAAAAAGATACATAAAATACTTCCGCCATTGCCATTTGCATCGCGCAATGACTGTGTTATTTGCAGGGAAATGTGCATCCTTTGCAATTGCTACAGTTTTCACGCTCGAGAGACCCCGTCGATGCCGTCGGTCGAATTGATGTCGATATGCAAGTCCGACTGTTTGCAATTCTTTCTTTTTTAAATACTGATTTTTTTTCTTCTTCTCTACGTTTCATTGCTCTTTCCGTGTAAGTCTCTGGCCTCTTTCTCTTCCTCTGTCCGTCTGTCTCCCACCATTTCCATCTTTCTACCTCCCCCCCCCCCTCTCTCTCTCTCTCTCTCTCTCTCTCTCTCTCTCTCTCTCTCTCATTCTCTCTCTCTCTTTCCCTCCCTCCCACCCCCCATCCCTCTCTCCCTCCCTCCATCCCCCTCCTTCTCACTCCCTCCCTCTTTCCCTCCCTTCACCAGCGACGTGTCTTGGGTTTTGGAGCGCAAGTCATCTGGAACGGAAGTGTTGAGAAATCTTCAACCAATATGGGAATGCTTGGAGGGGGATGGGGGAGGGGGGGGGGGGAGAGGGAGGGGAAGGGGGGAGGTCGTGTTCGATGCCCGCTCGTGTGTGCGGGGAAAGGGCACGATAGAGGGGTAGGGGGCGGGGTAATATGGATGTGGGGAGGGGATGAGGAGGAGGTGGGGAGAGGGGGAAGGGGATGATGAGGGGAAGGGAAGGGGATGATGAGGGGAAGGAGAGAGAGAGAGAGAGAGAGAGAGAGAGAGAGAGAGAGAGAGAGAGAGAGAGAGAGAGAGAGAGAGAGAGAGAGTCCTGCGAGTAGCCCAGAGTGGGCGGAGTGGGCGGAGGCGGCGAGACGACTCCCACACCGGGATGCCCCACAGAGGAGACTCGGGGCATCTCTATATTATCTCTAATGAGGGGTAATAGAGGGACGCCCCGAAGAAAGGGGGGGGGGGAGGAGGAGGAGGAGGAGGAGGAGGAGGAGGAGGAGGAGGAGGAGGAGGTGGAGGAGGAGAAAGAAGAAGAGGAAGAGGAGAAAGAAGAAGAGGAGGAGGAGCAGGGTGGAGGAGGGTGGAGAAAGAAGAGGAGGAGGAGAAAGAAGAAGAGGATGAGGAGGAGGGTGGAGGAAGGGAGGAGGATACAGGTGCTGGGAGGCGGGAAGGGGGGGAGGAGGAGGAGGAGGAGGAGGAGGAGGAGGGTTGGGAGATAGGAAGGGGAGGAGAGAGGAGGGGAGATAGGAAGGGGAGGAAAGAGGAGGGGAGGAGGGGTCAAGAGGAAGAGAAGGGGGAGGAAGACGATAAGAAGAAAAAGGAGGGGGGAGAGAAGATAAAAAGAAGACGATCATAGATCACCGTGGAAGATGGAAGGGAGGAGGAGGAAGAGGAGGAATGGAGGAGAAGAACAGATGTAATGAACGGGAAGCAAAGTGTGAAGAATACGGGCGCGAGGAACAAGAGAAGAAGGAAGAGGAGGAAAATAAGGAGGAAAAAGAGGTGGAGGAAGACGAAGCATGAAACAGAGGAAGCACCGAAGAAAAAAGGAAGAGAGGAAACAAAGAAAGAAAAAAAAACAGGTAAGAGAAAGGAGACGACAAAAGGGCCAAGAAATCTAAGAACAATAAGGTAAACAGAAAGAATTAAACAAAAGAATAAAAGAATGAAAAAAAAAACGCCAGCCAGGAGACAAACAGACGCCTCGGGGCAATTCGCATCAAACATTGTGAAGAAATATTTTTTGAAAGAAAATAACGAGAGAGAAGGAACACGAAAGAGGGGAGGGAGGGAGGGAGGGAGGGAGAGGGAAAGGGAAGTAGTGGGAGGGAGGGAGGGAGGGAGAGAGAGGGATGGGAAGTAGTGGGAGGGAGGGAGGGAAAGGGAAATAGTGGGAGGGAGGGGGGAGGGAGAGAGGGAAAGAGAAAGGGTGGGTGGCTGGGAGAGAGGGAGGGAGGGAGAGGGAGGGAGAGGGAGAGGGAGGGAGAGGGAGAGAGAGGGGGAGAGAGGGGGAGAGAGAGAGAGAGAGAGAGAGAGAGAGAGAGAGAGAGAGAGAGAGAGAGAGAGAGAGAGAGAGAGAGAGAGAGAGAGAGAGAAAGAGAAATAAAGAGAAAGACAAACGCAACACATGAGTTCGGCGCAGTACAATGTAGCGGGCAGACCCCCCCCCTCCACTATCATCCAGCGCCCTTTCCTCCTCATCCACACACATCCAAGGAGGCACCCCCCCTCCCCCATATTCTCAAACGATGAACATATTACGACGATAAGTAATAATAATAATAATAATAGTAATAAGGTAGTAATAATATTAATAATAATAAGAGTATTAATGGTAATAATAATATTAAAAATAATAACAATATCAATAATAACAACACTACTAATAAAAAAAAATAATAACAATAATAATAATAATAATAAAAATAACAATAATAGTGATGATAAGAGTATTAATGCTAATAATAATATGATAACAACACTACTAACAATAAAAAAATAATGAATATAATAAAATAATAATAACAATAATAATAACAGTAATAATAACAACAATACAGTCCCAGATCAGAGTAAGGACGAGGAGGGAAAAGCGGCAAGCGCGCGTGGAAGCAAACCCGCAAGCAGGGAGAAGCAGAGCAGCAGAGGGCACGAAATCTGTTAGGTAAACCAGGCAAGCAAGCAGGCAAGCTCAAGATACAGTCACACAGACAGACTGATAGCAACACAGCCACACATGTAGAGAGAGAGAGGGAGAGAAGGGGAGAGAGAGAGGGAAAGAGAGAGGGAGGGAGAAAGAGAGGAGGAGAGATAAAGAGAGAGAGAGAGAGAGAGAGAGAGAGAGAGAGAGAGAGAGAGAGAGAGAGAGAGAGAGAGAGAGAGAGAGAGAGAGAGAGAGAGAGAGAGAGAAAGATAGATATATATATATATATATATATATATATATATATATATATATATAGAGAGAGAGAGAGAGAGAGAGAGAGAGAGAGAGAGAGAGAGAGAGAGAGAGAGCGAGAGAGAGAGAGAGAGAGAGAGAGAGAGAGAGAGAGAGAGAGAGAGAGAGAGAGAGAGAGAGAGAGAGAGAGAGAGAGGGGAAGGGAGGGAGAAAGAGAGGAGGAGAGGCAGAAGAGAAAGAGATAAAGAGAGAGAGAGAGAGAGAGAGAGAGAGAGAGAGAGAGAGAGAGAGAGAGAGAGAGAGAGAGAGAGAGAGAGAGAGAGAGAGAGAGAGAGAGAGAGAGAGAGAGAGCCTCAGCCTCCAGCACCAGTTCTCACCCTTGCCTGTAATTACCTCAGGTGTTACTGGTAACGAGCTCGGCGCCGCACCTGCCAACTGCCTATTACCCGGGCCTATTAACGGTCACCATTACCCGTCAGGAGGAACCCATTAAGCGGCACACGGGCCTCGCCAGCTTCGGAAACCAGCAGTTGGGACTGGCTGCAAGAGTGGGGCGTCCTTTGCAAGCGAGCGAGTGGGCGAGTGAGCGTGCAAGACTCGATGAGGCTATATATGTTGAGTTTCTTTCTTTTTCTCTCTCTCTCTTCCTCTTCTCTCTCTCTCTCTCTCTCTTCTTTCTCTCTCTCTCTCTCACACACACACACACACACACACACACACACACACACACACCACCACTCACTCACCACCACCTCACCACCACCCCCCTCCCTCCCTCCCTCCCTCCCTCCCCCGCTCCCTCCTCGGCCCTGCCAGTTACCGGCAATCGCGTACGACGGAGGCACAACTGCCGTGTAAGCGGAGCATTATTTAAGTTAAATAATGGTATAGACGGGGGTCAGGGGGGAGGGGCCTAGGGCAAGGGGGCAAGGCGGGGTACGAGGCTTGTTCTAAATCTGCGCCTAAGGGCATACTGGTCGCCGTAATCACGCTCCTGCGCGCACGCACACGGAACACACATAAATAAACATAATATCCACGTAACGCAGGTACGGTTCGGTACACGCAAACAAGTACTCATTCACACACACGCACACACACACACACGCACACACACATACACACGCGCGCGCGCATACATAGAGGGAGGGAGGGAGCGAGAGGGAGAGGGAGAGGGAGAGGGAGAGGGAGAGAGAGAGAGAGAGAGAGAGAGAGAGAGAGAGAGAGAGAGAGAGAGAGAGAGAGAGAGCGAGAGAGAAAGAGAGAAAGAGAGAGAGAGAGAGAGAATAAATACTTTCGAGAAAATGCGAAAATTCAACCCCAACATGACTCTGCCTCGAGAGAAAAGTGGATCTCCCTGCACCAAGGTGACCTGCAATTGCTCAACATTTATAACGGCAGGTGAGGTCAACGGGTCAACGCCTTATCTTATCTGTCAAGTTTGCTTTGAGTTGAATTTTTCTCTACTTGTCGAGAATTCCCTCCGATTCGGTATTCCCTGCTAAATATTTACCAGAACGTCAACTCGGGGGAGAGAGAGAGAGAGAGAGAGAGAGAGAGAGAGAGAGAGAGAGAGAGAGATAGAAAGACTAAGGAAAACATATTATCGAACATCTGGCACACCTCGGCTATCCGAGGTTCCGACGTCGTACACATATTGCTTTTGTTGTTGTGCGGGTTGACACCTTGCACGTGACGAGGCAAGCTATGCATACTCGCTTATTTGGCGGTCGCTTCGGAAATTATAGAGACAAAATGGAGGGAAGGAGAGAGGGAGAGAGGGAGGGAGGATAAAGAGAAAGAGAGAAAGAATGAGAGAGATAGAGAGAGAGAGAGAATGAGAAAGAATGAGAGAGAGAGAGAAAGGGTGAATAGGAAACTTGGAAAGGGTATAAGTTCAACCACTACGCTTTTTTCTCCTGAACATTTTCGAAGCAAAATTATGATTTCCTCCCGAACCGAGGGAAACAAAATGGCCACCGACAAAGTGAAGCGGGACTGGAAATGCCTCAAAGAGCGATCAATCTTATTGATTTAATTGCCCACCGTTAAAAATTTGAACCCCTCCCCCCCCCTCAATAAACATCGTTACCACAATCCCCAAAACCCAAGAATCACAATAACAATAATAGTAGTAGTAGTAGTAGTAGTAGTAACAATAGTAATAATAATAATAACAACGATAATGCTGCTGATGATGATAAACAGCAAAAACAAGAAACAAAAAAACAAAAACAGCAACACGCCGACCCACCCACCCCCCTAAAACAGCCCTTAATATCCCCTTTTAAAGACGGATAAACTTAGTCCAACTCCCCCTCCTCCCCCCTGCCAACACCCCTCCCTCTCCCGCCAAGACCCCCAGGGGAAAGGAACGGGACAGGGTCAACACCGGAGGGGGAAACTTCGGGGGGGGGGGGGGGGAGGAGGAGGTTGGGGGGTTAGAGGAAAACTTTCACCATTGTCGTTGTAAACTGTCTGAGGAATTGTTGTTGTTGTTACTGCTGCTTTTCCTTGTTTTTTTTGTTTTTGTTTTTTTTGTTTTTGGCAGGGGTCGGGGTGGGGCTGGGGGGGATGGGGCGACAGGTGCCTTTGTCATTTGTGTTTTTGTCGTTTTCTGCTGTCCTTGCTTGTCGTAAGTTGCGTGTGTAACTTCTTTTTTTCCCCTAATACATTTTCCTCTCTAGTTTTCCCTTCCCTCTCTCTTTCCCTCTCCCTATCTCTATCTATCTATCTATCTATCTATCTATCTATCTATCTCCCTCCTTCCACAGCTAACCGGCGTGAATTCGACAAACCGTTACGGGGCGATCGAACAGAATTTCCGTAGTGGCGTGACGCGTGACAACCGTCGCCAGAATGAGAGAGAGACAGAGAGAGAGAGAGAGAGAGAGAGAGAGAGAGAGAGAGAGAGAGAGAGAGAGAGAATGAGTTCACACACACAAATGGACGAAAAGAGAACTTCCCAGAAGATCCATCAACGTAAATGTTTATTTTCTAAAAAAGGAAGAATTCAGGTGAATAAAGAAAAAGCAAGAATTTCCGAAAACACAGGTACAAATATGTACACTCCAAAACGCCCTTAAAAACAAACACACCTAAAAACGAACACAAACAGATATACACACACGCGCACCTTAAAACAAACACACACACATAGGGAGGTAGGGAGGGAGAGGGAGAGAAAGAGAGAAGAAAGAGAGACTGAGAGCCAGCCCCCCCCCCCCTTCCCCAGACCGGCTTTGGGGAAGGTTCGTGTAAATTTGACGCGGCGTCGAATCGTTGTCTTATTGTGTGAAGCAACAGGACTTATTTGGAGGTTCCACTTGATCGTCCGCCTTTTTGGCTTTGTTTTGTTCCGTGGGGGAGAGGGGGCGAAAAGGGGAGGGGGAGAGGTAGGAGGGAGGAAGTTGAAGGGATAGAAGGGGCGAGGTGGGTAGAGGGAGGAGGGGAGAGGGGTGATGAGGGGGTTAGCGGGAGAGGGAGGAGGGTGAAGAGAGGGTCAGGGGGAGAGGGAAAAGGAGAGAGTGAGGGAGAGAGAGAGGGATGAGAAGGGGAAGAGGAGAGTGGGGGATCAAGAAGACAGGTGTGCGATGGGGTAGAAGGCTTTGGAGCTTGGAACAGGTTGTGGTGAAGGAAGGGGGATGGGGGAGGAGATCAAAGAGGGAGGGAGAGAGAGAGAGAGAGAGAGAGAGAGAGAGAGAGAGAGAGAGAGAGAGAGAGAGAGAGAGAGAGAGAGAGAGAGAGAGAGAGAGAGAGAGAGAGAAGAGAAAAAAACTAGAGAGAGAAAGACAAAGAAAACGAGAAAGAAAAAGAGAAAGAAAGAAAAGAGAGAAAGAGAAAGAGAGAGAGAGAGAACGCACCCACGACTCCCCCCCCCCCCAAGGCCGGCGGACGAACAAAAGACGACCACAATGCGAATCCCAGAACGCAAGAGACCACACGACTCGAGCTGTCGTCACGGCGCTAAATACTCTCCTCTCCTCTCTTCCCTTCTCTCCATCTGCCCCTTTCCCTTCCTCCTCTTCTTCTTTGGTATTCGACACCCTTTTTTGTACCAAGTGGGAAGAGAGGGAGAGAGAGAGAGAGAGAGAGAGAGAGAGAGAGAGAGAGAGAGAGAGAGAGAGAGAGAGAGAGAGAGAGAAACATACAAGAAACACGAAAGAAGAAAAAGGAGAAAAAAATAATAACAACACGAAATACTTCACCAAAAGAAAGAAAGAAAACGAAAGAAAGAAAAAAGAAGGAAAGGGAAAAGGGGTTATGGCGAAAATGCCTCGTTATTAATTACGGTAATAACTTGTAACCCTAACCAACTGTGGCTAGAAGAAGGCTATTAATCAGCGCATGATTGCCGTCAACACCACCGCCCTGTTTACACCCACCATACACTATCGCCTCATCACCATACACACACCTAACGCCCCTGCTCCCCCTCCCCCTCTTTCACTATGCCCATCACCATAAATGCCATACACCCGCCATGCACATACACACAAATACAAACACACACACACACACACACACACACACCCTCCGCATCTTCGCCACACACACCCCACGCCCTTACATCCAACCCCTATTCTCCCTCTATCCCCCCCTCTATCTCCCATCAACCATCACTCTTAATATCCCCCCCCATTAATCCCCAATCAACCTCCCCCCTCCCCCATTAAAACACCCGAGTCAATAATTCTGGGCAGTAATATCCTGGTCAGATACAAAACCCATGAACGAATTATTTTAATGGGGGGAGGGGGGGGCGAATGGGAGACATATTTATAGCCTTGGGTAGGGTGGGTATATGGGGGGGGAGGAGGAGGAGGAGGAGGAGGGGGAGGTAGGGGAGAAGAGGGAGGAGGAGGAGGAGGAGGAGGTGGGGGTGAGAGGAGAAGGGGGAGGTAGGAGAAGTAAGGTGAGGAGGATCACAACGACCCTTAAAATAACCAAATAAACGCAAATAAATAAAATAGCAAGAGCAAGCAATGCGGGCGCGCCAGAAGCAGAAGAAGAAGAAGAAGAAGAAGAAGAAAAAGAAAGACGAAAGAAGAAGAAAGAAGAAAAGCGAAAGACGAAAGAAGAAGAAAGGCGAAAGACGAAAGAAGACGAAAAAAGAAAAACGAAAGAAGAAGAAAGAAAGAAGAAAAAAATGAGCACAGAACGCAGCCAAAACCGCGACTCCCCAAGGACCAAAAGCCCCAAACACACTCTTCCCCCGAGACCCCAGGCCAAGCTTCCCAGAAACTGCCTTGAAGTGTGAAAAGACGCCTCAGGTGACATCTCTCTCGTATTGACCACTTTGGCGAGGCGAGCGGACGACGTCAGATACTTTCGGACGCGGAGGAGGGAAAGGAGAGGGGACGAGCGAGCGAAAGCCTGTGGGAGCGAGCGAATGCCTGTGGGATCTGGGCGAGGGTCGGAGAAACACCCACACACTCTCGGACAAATACTTGAGGTTGGGGGGTTTTGATCGCACCGTTTGGAGAGGGAGGGAGGGAGGGAGGGAGGGAGAGGTGTGGTGGTGGGTGGTAGTGGTGGTGGGTGGTAGTGGTGTGGGGAGGGGAGGGGGGAGAGGAAGGGCTACCACAGAGATTTTGTCATTGGGAACCACCAAAAGTAAAATAAAAAACATCTCACGCCCCCCCCCCCCCAAAAAAAAAAAAAAAAAAAAAAAAAAAAAAAAAAAAAAAAAAAAAAAAAAAAAAAAAAAAAACAGAAGATCAGATAATCCCAGAGAAAGAACGAGAAAACGAATAAACACACGGAGAGACAAGGCGATAAATGACCGCAGAAGAAGGCGATGATAATGACATAAGATCCGTGGAACAAGAGCCAATTACCGCAGACGGCAGAGTAATGAGGCGAGAGAAAGAGCCGCTCCTGCATCTTACGGCAAGACACTCTGGGACGAAAACCAGAACGAGAGATCATCTGTCTTACAAGAAGTCACAGGGCGGAGCGGAAGAGGGGAGGAGGAGGCACGGAGGCGAGAGGAGAGAAGAGGATTATTCATACATACATGTGTGTGTGTGTGTGTGTGTGTGTGTGTGTGTGTGTGTGTGTGTGTGTGTGTGTGTGTGTGTGTGTGTGTGTGTGTGTGTGTGTGTGTGTGTGTGTGTGTGTGTGTGTGTGTGTGTGTGTGTGTGTGTGTGTGTGTGTGTGTGTGTGTGTGTGTGTGTGTGTGTGCGTGTGCGTGTGCGTGTGCGTGTGCGTGTGCGTGTGCGTGTGCGTGTGCGTGTGCATGTGCGTGTGCGTGTGCATGTGCGTGTGCGTGTGCGTGTGCGTGCGCGAGTGTGTATGCGTGTGCGTATGCATATGTGCGTGATGTGTGAATGAAGACAAAGAGGACATGACAGGGGGGGGGCATAAGGAGAAGAAGAAGAAGGAGGAGGAGGAGGAGGAGGAGACGACACTCGGATCCTAACGGGACAAGTCCCCGCGATGGCGGCGGAGGAAAAGGCCACTTATCTCGCGAGACGCGAGGACGAGCCACCGCGACGGCGCGGCGCTGCCTTCCTGATCGACGACCGGATAACGACGACGCCGGAACATCGCGGCGGAGCATAACCCCCGAAGGAAAGCGCCGGTCATTCCCGAGGGCCGAGGCGAGATCGGCACGGGGACACTTCACGAAGGAGACGAACAGGTAGAGTGGTGGTTAGATTACGACGACGACGACGACGACGAGAGAGGAAGGAAGGAAATATATACATATATATAAAAGAAAGCGAAAATAACAGAAAAAAACATGAAAAACGGGTTTACAAAACAAGTGTTTGTTTCTCCGACCGTTCGATGTGTTAGGGAGAGCGAAAAGGAAGTAGTGGGGGAGGGAGAGGGGGAGGGGGTGGAGGGGGGAGGAGAAGGTGAATGACTGTGAGTGACGATCTGCGGTGGGACGCGTAATCACGGTAATAACGAGGCCCTGTTTCATCGGGGTGACCAACACCGTTCCGAGAGATTCTCTTTTTATCGAGAGAGGAGCAGGGCCGCGAGTCACCCTGATTAATGGCAGGGAACAGGCTCTCATGGCGCTCGCCGGTGACGTCATAATCGAGGTGGACGTGGCATCAATGATCAACAGCCTGGGAGGAATTACAAACAAAGGCCGGACCGTAGCACGCGTGACGGCCGGGGGAGGGGGGGGGCGATGGAAAAGACGTAAGGAAAACACGACACGCGGACATGGATGCATGCGTGTACACAGGCAGACAGGTGGACAGGTGGACAGATGGTCAGACAGGCAGGCAGGCAGGCAGGCAGGCAGGCAGGCAGGCAGACACACAAAATGGAATGGAAGCGTCGGTCCCGGCCACGGCACGCCGAGGGCCAAGCCTCACAGTCCGTGATTCGTCGCTTCCCGGCAGCGGAGATAAATCCATAAATGTATAATCAAGAGACCTAATTAATCCCGGAGGTCAATTAGGGCGAAGGACACTTACCTGTGGCGAGATGAGGGACGTGGAGGAGGCGAGGGACGTGATGGAGCCGTACTGGTCCCTCTGACCGGACGCCAGGGACGTGACGGAGCCGTAGTGCGCGCCCATGGAACCGTCGTCGCTGTTGGTGGAGTCGAGGGAGGACATACGCGGGTGGGAGGCGCCGCTGGCGGGGGCGCCGCGCTTGCCTAGGTCGTGCCTCTCGAAGGCGCGCATGATGTCGGCCATCTTAGGCGTGTTGGAGGCGCCCGCACGTTGGAGGGAGACGCCCGCGGCGGACACCTTCGGGCGCGAGAAGGCGTCGAGCACCTCCTTGCTGGCCGTGCGCGAGAGGATATCCGGGGTGTCGAGGAGGTCCTCCCGCGAGTCGGTGGAGGCGGCGGGGCTGAGCGGGGCGGCGCTCAGGTAGTGCGAGTCCATCATGGCGGCGTCGCCTCCCTCGATCAGGCTGGTGGGACGCGAAGGGGCGCCGCCGTTGCTGCCCTCACGCCGCTCCCGCATCTTGATGCCGCCGCTGCCGTACTCTGGCATGGACAGCTTGCGGTCTGGCAAGTCGACTCTGCCGCCACGGACCTCGCTGGCGCTGCTGCTGTTCGAGGACGAGAGGTTGGACTCACTGTAAAGAGACGTGGGCCGCGCTGGCCGGCTGCTGTCCGCCTCCGAGTGGTCGTCACAGAGGCGCGAGGGGCGAGTCGGGTGCTCCTGGCTGGAGGCCCGCTCGTCATAGAGGCGGTTGGGGCGCGACGGCATGTCCATCCGGCTGCCGCTCTCTCTGCGCGTCAACTGAGGCTGCGGCGCCGCGGTATCCTCCTCGGCCCGCTGTTGCCACTTGTCGGCCAGGGCGCGGAAGCCTTGCGACTTCTTCTTGGTCCTCTCCGGCGAAGAGGCGTCCGAGGTTCTTCTTAGTCTCTGGATCTTCGTCTCGATGTCGTTATTGGTATTGGACGACCCGTACTTCATCTCGAGGGCCGCCCACCGCTCGGAGCGCCGGGTGGGCGACGTCCGCGGGTTCTCAGGGGCTTCAGGCTGCTCGACGACTCGCCGCGAGGCAGACATCGGGATTTCAGCGATCACTTCCTCATTGGCGGCCTCGGTCAGCTGCTCGAAGTCGTCCATGATTTCGTTGAGATAAGCCACCTTCAGCTGCGACTCCTTGTACATCTCGCCCTCCTGGTCGAAGTACACGGGCTCGGCAGACACCTTCACCTCCTCGTGCTTGGCCACGTGGATGACGGAGTCGCGCGAGTTCCGTCGGGAGGAGTCGTGCGACGAACGCCGCGACGAGGCGGCTGACGAAGTGGACGACGAGGACGGCTGGCGACGCAGGCCCGTCGTCTTGGGTCCCTCTCGGAGCTCGGAGTCGAGTCGCTTAGGGAACCTGTCCGTCTCCTCCACGCGCTCGGAGGAGAACTTGCGGATGATTTCTGGAGTCAGCTGCTCGTCGCTGCTCCGCCCGGAGCTGCACCGCGCGGAGTTGAGCACGTTTCTTCTGTTCTCGGCCTCGATGCTGCCGCGCTTCAGGACTCTTCTGGCGGAGTCCTGCTCGTCGAAGGAACTCTGCGGGGAGAGGCGGGAGCGGTACGTCCGGGAGCTTCGGTCGTCGTGGTCGTCCTGCTCGGGCATGGGGGACGACGGGGGCGAGATCCCCTGGGAGAAGCTGGATTGCGTGGAGCTCACCGCCGAGTCGTTGTCGCTGTCCTCGGCCCTGCTCAGTCTCGAGTCGAGGGAGCTCTTCTGGGACAGCGAGAGCTTGCTGTAATTGTGTCGGTCGCTGGAGTACTTGGTCTCGCAGAACTCGAAGGCGTGTTCCGAGCTGGGCGTGGTGATGCTCTCCAGGCTCTTGGGGGGCGTTGTGGCGGGGGGCACGGGCGAGGCCTGCGAGAAGTCGCTGGTGGGGGAGGCGCTGCGGGTGCTGTGAGTGCGGCCGCTCGGGGGAGGTAAGTTATCACATTTGTTGAAGACGGCGATGTTCTTCCTCTTGAAGGCGGGGGAGTACTTGGGGAGGGTGCTGGTGCCGCTGGTGGTGCCGCCGCCGCCGCCGCCGCTGCTCTTCCACGGCGGGGCGTTGAGGGAGCTCTGTCGGCTGGTGTTGGACTCGCAGGAGTCGATGCTGGAGATGGAGTCGGCCTTGTAGAGCCTGGGCGAGCGCTGGCCCTCCCGCGGCAGCGACATGGTCTTGAGGGCGGAGGCCGGCGGGATGCTGGCGATCTTCGGGAGGTCGATGGGCGTCTTCTCGAGGCCCTCGTTGGCGCGGCTCTCGGGGATGACGAGGCCGCGCAGCTTGCTGAGGCTCTTCCGCCGCTGCTCGATCAGGTTGGAGAGCGACGTCCTCCGCTCGCGGTCCTCGGGCTTCTCCACGCCGTATTGGTAGACGGACGGCCGGTCGTAGGCGCCCACGCTGTGCCGCTTGGTCAGGGACGTGCGCCCGATGTCGATGAGGCTCTGTGAGCGGGCGTGAAGGCCGCTAGAGGAGGAGTCGCCCTCGGCGCGCTTGCTCTCCCGCAGGTCGGCGCGGCGCGGAGCGGGGGGAAGCTCCTGCCGGATGTCCACCTCGCTGGAGGCCGTCGCCATCTTGACGCTGTCCTTGGGCTCGGCCGTGCTGACGTTGATCATGGAGCTGAAGGCCGAGGTCTTGCTGAGGGAGCGGGAGCTCTCGCGCAGGCCGCCCTTGCCGCTCGGGGACGCGGCCGACGAGTCCAGGCGTACGTCGTCCTCCGTGAAGGCGCGCTTCATGGTGGCCTCGTCGCCCTCCACCTTGTCCAGCTTGCGCGTCTTCGGGTGTGGCTGGTCGGGCCCGTCCGTCGAGAACATGGCGATCTTGTCGCGGACGCTCCTCTCGCTGCGCTCATCCTGCCGCCGCCAGCGGCCGCGCGTCGGCGTCGCTTCGCGGGAGCGCCGCTCCTCGCCGCCGGAGTACAAGGACCACTTGCTCCCGCCGTCCGTGCCCCGCTCGGCCGCGTAGGCCTTGGAGGAGCTCGAGGAGGAGGAGGAGGAGGTGCGGGGGATGGGCGGGGGAGGGCCTAGGGGCGTGCCCGGGGCCGAGCGGGGGCGGGGGGTGGAGGTGGAGGACGGAGGGGGACTGCCGGGGCTGGTGGGGCTGTCCAGCTCCATGGCCAGGCGCGAGTAACGGGCGAAGCGAGACAGCTTGTCGGGTAGGCCTTCGGCGTAGCTGCTGGGGAACTCATGGCCGTCGGGGGGCAGCCGCGAGTAGGGGGGCGGCGCCCCTCCTGAGGTGCTGGTGTAGCGGTGCTCGCAGGCGGACACGCTTACGTTGCCGCCGCCACCTGCGGGAGAAGCAAGGCCTTAGAAAAAAGCGAAACAATTGAGCAATTATAATGAAACGAAAACACTACTGAAAGCGTCGAGGACAGAGTCGCGCTTCTAGAATAGTCATCCCTTTCAAGATTTCCTTTCCTTACTCTCGCACGACTGCTGCGTCAAAATCCTCTTCCCTTTATCTCCTGACCTATATAGGCTAAAGAATTCATCTTAGTCTACATACTTACAACATACATAGAGGGAGGAGGAGGAGGAGGAGGAGAGAGAGAGAGGGAGAAAGAGAGAGAGAGATGAGGAGAGTGGGACGGCACACACCAAAAGTCCCACGCACACACCAACCACCCTTCTGGACCTATGAATATGCAACCGCACATACGTGGTCATGCACACGAGCGGATGACACGAAAGACACAAGATAGCCGTGAGAATGCACCGCAAGCCACAGACAGCAAGATCAAGGACATCTCACATCCTCCTTCCTGCATCCTTCTCCTCATCCTCTTCCTTCCTGCCTCCTCATTCAATTGCAACGTCCGTCAATAATCCATAATGCATGATTGCAAACTTCGAAGTCACTCAACCATGAATCACTGCACGCCCTTTTGCCACTGCCAAGGCGCCGTCGCCGAAAACGGGAAGAGGAGGAGGAGGAGGAGGAAGGGAGGAGGAGGAGGAACGGATGATGTGGAAGTGGAATAAAAAAGGATAAGGAAGAGGAAGAGGAGGAGAGAAAGAATAGGAGAGGAAGGAGGAGGAGGAGAAAGATAAAGAGAAGGAGGAAGAGAGAAAGAAGATTAGGAGGAAGAGGAAGATGAGGAGGAGGAGAGAAGGAAGAAGAGGACGAAGAGGAAGAGGAGGAGGAGGAGGAGGAGAAGGAAGAAGAGGGAGATGAGGAAGAGGAGGAGGAGAGGAGGAGGAGAAAGAAGAGGACGAAGAGAAAGAGGAGGAGGAGGAAGAAGAGGACGAAGAGAAAAGGAGGAGGAGGAGGAGGAAGAAAAGGACGAAGAGGAAGAGGAAGAGGAGAAGAAGGAAGAAGAGGACAAAGAAGAGGAGGAGGAGAAGGAAGAAGAGGACGAAGAGGAAGATTAGGAGGAGATGGAGTAGGAAGAAGAGGGCGAAGAGGAATAAGAGGACGAAGAGGAAGAGGAGGAGGAGGAGGAGGAGTGACGGCTTTGCTCGGGGCTCCCACAGCTATGGCCTCGACCACGACCCTCAGCTGAGTGACTCGTTCGTTGCATTAGTTGCACGCGATTGCAACCGCCGCCACAGCGTAAGCGTAGGTAAGCCGTGTCAAGAAGAAATGATAAGAAATCGTAAATATGCCCCCCCCCAAAAAAATATATATATATACATATATATATATATATATATATATATATATATATATATATATATATATATATGTATATATACATATATATGAGAAATATATACTACAAAAAGAGGAGTTATGCAACTTTTTTTTGTCGATTTTTTGAGGGAGAGGGAGGGAGGAGGGGGAGAGAGAGGGGGAGGAAGAAGAAGAGGGGGAGAGGGAGAGCTGTCTTCCCCAACAACCAGTGATTTCTTCCGCATAGTCAATTCCATATCAAATCACAGCGACTCCACCTACGTCCTCTGCAACACGCCCTTGCAACAGCACGAGATAAATACCGCGGCGGCCGCCCACAGCCCTCTCGACCGCCGCCCACATAACCTTGGTCCCTCCCTCCTGCCTCCTCTTCCTCCCTCCCCCTCCCCAACCCCCTCCTTCCTACCTCTCGCACCCTACCTTATCCTTCATCCTCCCCAGCCCCCTTCCTCCTCCTCCTCTTCCTCCTCCTTTCCTTCTTCTTCTTCTTCTTCTTCTTCTTCTTCTTCTTCTTCTTCTTCTTCTTCTTCTTCTTCTTCTTCTTCTCCTCCTCCTCCTCCTCTTCTTCTTCCTCTTCCTCCTCCTTCCCTTTTTCTTCTTCTTCTTCTTCTTCTTCTTCTTCTTCTTTCACCATTGCCCACTTGACTTCGCTCGATGCCACCCGCCGGAACCCGTACGTCGTCGCGAAACACTTGGACATGGCGCGAAACGAGACGAAACGAGACGAAACGAGACGAAACGAGAAGACGCCATCTCTCCACTATTTAGACATTACGAGCCTCTGTCTCCTATTAATCCCCCCCCCCCCCCTAACCCTTCCCTCACTATTTTTTTCCAGGAATCTCGACTGCATAACTGGGGAGGGAGAGGGAGAGAGGGGGACGGAGGGAGAGAGGGAGAGAGGGAGAGAGGGAGGGAGGGAGAGGAGAGAGAGGGAGGGAGAGGGAGAGAGGGAGGGAGGGAGAGGAGGGAGGGAGATAAGGAGAGAGAAGGAGAGAGAGAGAGACTGAAAGAGAGAGTGAGACTGAGACTGAGAGAGAGAGAGAGAGAGATGGGAAAAGAGCCCCTCCCTCCCCTCCCTCCCGCTAAGGTGAAGGGTCGGGCCACAGATGGTCCGCCTTGGCCACTGGACCGTCGCGAGCGAGTGACGGAGGCGCGCCTGGAATGACGAAGGAGACGAGGTGACGCAACAGCGACGAGTCACCGAGGGAGGGCCCCGAGTGGCACACTTGGCCCTCGGGCGTCGTTCCTGCCACGGCGCTTACTTCGGGCACTGGCGGAGGGAGGCAGCGAGGCCGAGAGAAAGAGGACGAGAGAGAGTGAGTGAGTGAGTGAGTGAGAGTGAGTGAGAGAGTGAGAGAGAGAGAGAGAGAGAGAGAGAGAGAGAGAGAGAGAGAGAGAGAGAGATAAAGAGGTCAGAGAGAGAAATAACACGAGAGAAAAGAGAAAAGAGAAAGAAAGAACGAGAAAGAAAAGCGAAAGAATCAAAATCAGAATGACAAAAGAGAGAGAAATGAGCGAAAGAGAGACCGAAGGAGAGTAAAGAAAGAGAGAAAAAAGTACAGATAGGGCGAGCACATCCCCCCCCCCGGCATCAAATGGCATTCCATCACCACATATTCATTCTCAAAAACCACATCATCTTATCACAACCTCGCAAGAGAAACATACCCAAGACCTCCGCAAAATAAATAAATAAAAAAAAGAAATAATAATGAGAAAGATATAATAAACATATCAGTAATAACAAATACATAAATTAATGAATGTAAAAAAGTTAACTATAAACAAGGGTCACTAAATCTAAAGCAAATTGCTTGATTACCTTAGGTTGCTGAAATTGCCTTTACGACTATAACTGTGTCCTTACCCCTCCACCCCACCACCTCCCACCTCCTCCTTAACCCCCCCTCCACCCCTCCACCTCCCACCTCCTCCTTAACCCCGCCTCCACCTCCTCCTTAACCCCCCCTCCACCTCCTACCTCCTCCTTAACCCCCCACCCCACCTCCCCCTACCTCCTCCTTAACCCCCCCTCCACCTCCCACCTCTTCCTTAACCCCCACCCCCCATCCCACCACCTCCCATCTCCTCCTTAACACCCCACCCCACCTCCTCCCTCTTCCCCCTCCCTCTACGTAAAAAAAAGTGACAAAACCTATCTCGACGTTCATAGCGTAACCCCACAATGCCCCATGCCCCATGCCCTTTCCCCTTCTCACATTCCCCTCACATAGCGCCTCCCAACCCTCCACCCTCCACCCCTACCCCCAATCAACCCCTACGAGCATCCTACCCCTCCTCATCCCCTCATCCCCCTCCTTCCCCTTACATCTACTTCACACGCACACACCCCTCACCTCCCCTGCCTACACCCCTCCCCCTCTGCCCCTCCACCTTCGTTCTCCCCCCCCCCCCCTACACACACCTCTAGCAATCCCCCTATACCCCATACCCCCTAATCTCAGCACCCATGCCCCTCCCCCCTCCCCCCATCAAGTGACTCGAGCGGAAGAGCCATAAATCTTGCAATGTTGAAAGGGTGAAGGGAGACACGGCAGCGGGCGGCGCAACCTTTCGAGACTTGAAGCGGTTTTCAAGTGCAGACGAGGCACGCGCGAAAAAGATGATGATGATGATGATGATGATGATGATGATGATGACGATGATAATGATGGTGGTGATGAGAAAATGATGGTGGTGGTGGTGTGGTGGTGGTGATGGAGAATAAAAATAATGATGATGGTAGTGGTGATGATGAGTAAAAATAATGATAATGATAATAATGATAATAATAATGATAATAATAATGCTAACAATAATATTAACAATAATAATATTGATAAAAATTACTAACAATATTAATGCGTGAAAATAAATAATAATTTAGCTGAATGACTGGGGAGGTGGAACGTTTTTTTTTCTCTTTTTTTGAATCAATGAACAAACCAACAAAAATCCGAACTATTACCACCATCACTCTGTGCCGCGGGGATGGCCCCCGCGGCACATTTCTTCCTCGAAAAATCAAACCAAAAAAAAAATAGAATAAACAACACAATACCTATAATTCATGTCTCCCCCCAAAAAAAAAAAAAAAAAAAAATAAATAATAATAATCTTCCGAAAAAAAAAAATCAATAAAATACACAATTCAATACCTATAATTCATATCCCCCCACCCCACCCCCACACACACCCAAAAAAAGAGAAAAAAAGAGAAAAAAAATATATATCTAAAAACCTCTAAGAGTCGTTGTTATCCTATTACTCTGACGAACGAGCTAATAGCCTCGTTTCGGCTCAATGGCGTGGGTCTCCGTCACGCTAGCAGTTCGCCCCCCCAACCCCCCCCCCAAAAAAAAACAAATGAGCATCGGCTCCTGTTCTGCTTTTTTTTTTGTGGGAGGGGATTCCTTTGGCTCTTTTCTCTTTTGCTTCTTTTTCTTTCTTTTTTTTTTTCTTTTTTTTTGTGTCTTGTTTTTTCTCTTTTTTTCTCTCTTGTCTTGTCTTGTAGTTTCTTTTTTTTCTTGTACTGTATTCTCTTCACTTCTCTTTTTCGTTTTATTTTTCGCCTGTTTCTTATCTTATCTTCACTCCTATTTTTTTTATTGATTTCTATGTTTCTTTCGCATCTAATCTCAATCCACCCCCCCCCATCCATCTAATCTATTTCTCCTCTATCCACATAAGGATACCAAACTCTCCTACAACCCACATAATCTCGCTCCCAGGCTCAGCTGAATCCCGGCGAGCAAACTCACAGTCACAGTCGCTCGCTCTTTCGTTCTCTCACTCACTAACTCACTCGCTCACTCGCCCACCCACCTCGCTCGCCTCAGGGACAGGGACATGGTGGAAGGGGGAGGGAGGGAGGGGGAGGGACGGGGAGAAGGGGGAGGAGGAGGGTAAGGGGGAGAAGGGGGAAGAGGAGGGTAAGAGAGAGGAGGTGGGGCATAGGGAAGGAAGGGACAGGGGGGGGATAGAGTGGATAGGAAGGAAATTGATTAGATGGATAGATGGAGAGAAGAGGGTTTTTGATTTTGAAAAGTAGGATCTATGCCTAAAGGGAAAGCGAAAAAGAGAGAGAGAGAGAATCCACTCGGAAATAAAACAATATAAGATATATATTCAACAACAAAAAAGTGAACAAATATTCAAAATCATGACTTGCAACCATAAACAAATAACCAAAGCATGTTTACGGTCCATAAGGCATGCCAAAGACTTCCGACTTGCCACAAAAACGAGTGGAGGGGGAGGAGGGGGAGGGAGAGAAGGAGTATGGGAGGAGAGAGGAGGAAGGTGGAATGAAGGATAGGAGGGAGGAGGGAGGAGGGGTGGAGGATACGGGTGGTAGAAGGAGGGGGAGGGAGAGGAGTAAGGGAAGAGGAGGAGGGAAGGGGAGGAAGGAGGTGGGAAGGGGAGGGAGGAGGAAGAGAGAGGAAAGAGGGAAGAGGAGGAGAGAGGAAGGAAGGAGTAGGAATAAGGAGAGAGAGTGAAGCAGCAAAGAGTAAGGGGGTGAGGGGGAGTGGAGAAAAGAGGAAGGGAAATGGAAAAAGGGAGACAGTATGGAATTGGGAAGGAGTGGTGAGAGGAAGGAGGTAGGGAGTTGCTGATGGAAGAGGAAGGGGAGTTGCAAGTGAAGGGGGGAGGATGGGGGAGGAGGGGGAGAGAAAACCTTGAAAAAAAATCCTTAAACTAGCGAATAAAAACACAAGGCACATAAAGGAAGAAATTCCAATCGAAGAGGAATAAAACAAGAAAAACAGAAAGATAGAAAAGTGTGTAAAAAAAGAGTAAAAAATATGTGATAAAGGAAAGGCAAAGAGGCACGAGCGAGGAGAAAAACACAAAGGAAACATCACATACATTTTAAAATATGCGTCACGAAGTCTCAAGGGGAACCAAGATATCCACAAAAGGATATCGCAAACGACAAACCACAGTTAATAGGAGCTGAGATAGAGAGGGAGAGGGAGAGGGAGAGGGGGAGAGAGAGAGGGGGAGAGAGAGAGAGAGAGAGAGAGAGAGAGAGAGAGAGAGAGAGAGAGAGAGAGAGAGAGAGAGAGAGAGAGAGAGAGAGAGAGAGAGAGAGAGAGAGAGAGAGAGAGAGAGAGAGAGAGAGAGAGAGAGAGAGAGAGAGAGAGAGGGGGGGGGGGGGGGAGAGAGAGGGGGGGAGAAGGGGGGTCCTAGAGATTTAGAAGGGGAGACATAAGAGGAGGAATGAAAATGAAAATAAAGGAGGAGTAAGAGGAAGACGAGGTTGAGGAGACAGAGGAAGAGGAGGTTGCGGAGTAGGAAGAGGAGGAGAAGGAGGAGGAGAAGGAGAAAGAAGGGTTCACCGAGTCAGACATCGAATGACGGGGGACGCAGGGGCAGGAATGCAAATTGCTCATCGTGCTGGGAGACTAGACTACCTCACGCGAGTTCAGGGGGCAGGGGGCAGGGGGCAGGCAGAGAGAGGGAGGATGGGGGGTGGGGAGCAGGGGGCAGGCAGAGAGAGGGAGGATGGGGGTGGGGAGCAGGGATTGTGTGTGTGGGGGGGGGGGGGATTGCTGCTGGTGTTTATGATCGTTGTTATGGTGGTTGTGGTGGTTAGGGTATGGTGTTTCTGTGGCCGGGGACGCGGTGCTTTTAATTGTTCTTGTTATCAAATTTATGACCCTCACTGTAGAGCTCGGGATGATTGCAAAGGACTTGCAAATGGGTATCTCCGGGTATTACAGGGGAAAAACAAGCAATAAAATGACCAAACTGCAATTACATCTCAGTAAGTGGGTTGATCACACCAAGCGATTCTGAGGATCAAAATTGCCAGCCACGAAAATAAAACATTTATGCAGTGATGATTATGCTTGTGCTGACCTGTACTGCAAAACAAAAAACAGCACAGTCTTCATACTTCATAGACTTTAAAGGTTTTTAAAGACTTTTGACAGAGTTTCTCCAACTAAATGTTTCCGACTATGATGACCAAACGGCAGAGGGAAAAACCAACAACACAAAATGCTGTCACGTCGCCGGTAACGGCAGCGCCGCCATCAGCGCTTGACCCAAAGCGGTACCTGCCTTCCTTTTTCCCTCGAATCCTGGCGGTGTTCTACGGTCCTACGGTACCGCCGCACGTCGTAACGAGAGCAACGGTAGCGGAGAGGGAGGGGGGGAGGGAGGGAGGTGCGGGCGACGAAGATGGGCGTGGAAGGTCAGGCTTCCGCTCTCGGCCGAAATATGGGCGTGAGAGTGATTGCGAACGGGGCTTAAACGCCCGCCAGGCACGATAACTACCGGCCACGACTAGACCCTTGTAACGGCACACTCCTTTGCAATGCCCCGCGATGCAACAGCGACACGTCTCTCTTCAGAGCCGACGTTGCAAATCTATAGAAACGCTTGGCGTGGATCACTGAAACGGCCCCATTGTTATCGTTTGGCAACAATGGTTTCGGGTACGTGTTCGGAAACCATCGCCTGATCTCTCGGCGAGAGGCAGAGTGACGGCGAAACGTGAGTGCACGATAACAACCACGGTGAAAGTACGAGTGTTTTGGGGGGCATTCGGCACGACGAGCGAGCGCTCAGCCACGACGGCCAGGAATGCAAAGACCAAAAACGCTCGTGAAATGAAAAAAAAGCGCCAATGAGGTCGAATTCACTGCGCTCCGAACGCCTCGAACTGCCTCGGAAACGCACGCCGTAATGGCCGCCCGCCCTGAGAGATGACAACAACACGCGAACGCACTCGCTCGCTCACTCGCTCACTCGCTCGCTCCACTCTGGTGTTATCACAATCAGGTGTTTTTCTCACCGAACCGCTACCTTCTCACGGGGGAAATAATCGGGCGAAAATTGTGAATGGAGCTCATTTATACCAAGTCTATTGCGATCCAGAATCGGTGTTCGGAAGACGACGAACTTATTCACTTTTCTCACTCTAGCGATGGTTTGAGATAATACATCAGCAACGAAATGCAACAACGGAAATGACACCAATCGTGATGAGAAATAGAGGAGTTCAAATGGAATAAAGTCCGAACCAGTGAACCAGTCAGCCCCAAGTGCAGCGAGAGGCGAACCTGGTTTGGATCCATCCTTCCTCTGTGTTGAAATTCCCCGACGGAGCCTCGTCGCGCCCCTCCCCTCCCCGCCTCTCCGGATCCTTGTGGGAAGGCCACCGAAGGCCCATGGGCGGGGACGCAGACGCCAGGGATCGTGGGCGGCCAGGACAAACACGCGAGACGGGCGTGGGTGCATCGGGCGGGCGTCGTGCACCAAGCCGGCCCTGAATGGCTAGCTGGCTATTACCGACGTGCACCGATAAGGAATGTTGTCTTGGTGTGTCAGTACATGCGCGGCTGGGTGCGTGGCGGCGGGCCGTCCAGGTGTATTTGGAAATGGACTGCGAGTGGGTGGGTGTGCTCGCGCGCGCGCGTGTGTGTGTGGCATTGCGCGAGTGTATCCGTGTA
>BOPN01001246.1:50000-55000 GCA_017312705.2 Penaeus japonicus
GAAGGGCTGGGATGTTGGTAGGTTGTCAGGGTATCAGGAAGGAAGGGCTGGGATGTTGGTAGGTTGTCAGGGTATCAGGAAGGAAGGGCTGGGATGTTGGTAGGTTGTCAGGGTATCAGGTTTAAAGGCAGGGCACTGGATGGTTGGAAGGGCACAATAAGGGTAAGCTGGAAGGTTGTAAGGGTATCAGATATCAGGATAAGCATACGAGCAGGAGTAGGAAGATGAAGGGAGGGAAGGAGAGAGGGAGGGACTCAGAGAGAGCAAAGGAGTTCAGGATATATTTCTAGTAGCCAAGGCAGGCGAGTAAGGAAAAAGAGAGAGAGAGAGAGAGAGAGAGAGAGAGAGAGAAGGGGGGGGAGGCGAGTCCTACCAAGCAACGATGCTTGATGTTGCAGCTGATTATGCAACATCCGACTGGGTTTTATATTTAGGACTTGCTGGTTGATTTCACTTTTATTGGACTGCTAGAGTTATTTGGGTAAGGAGGAATGGGGTGATGTGGGGAGGGATGGGATGGGGTGGGGTAGGGTGGGGGGGAGGGGGGAGGAGGGAGGGGGTGTGGGCTGGAGAGGAAGGATGGGGAAGGGGAAGGGGGAAGAAGGAAGGGGAACAAAGGGGAGGAGTAGGGAGGAAAAGGAGGGGAGGGGAGGAGAAAATTGGAGAGAAGAGAGGAGAGGAGAGGAAAGAGTAGGGGAGGAGAAGAGAAGAGAGGAGAGGGGATGAGAGGAAGGAGACGAAGGAGAGGAGAAAAGAGGAGAGGGGGGGAAAGAGAAAACAACATCTATCTCAAAAAAGGAAGGAAAAAACACACCCAGCAGAACAGGAATGAAAATGCCAGGATATTCGCCATGGCAGCCATTACGAGAACAAGACTCCACGAAGGAAATAAAAAGTAGGCCTAAGAGAATAACTAGGCCTAGATGATGATGACAGAGAGAGAGAGAGAGAGAGAGAGTATGGGTGGGGGAGAAGGGAAACTACGTACATTTCCCTTTTCCCTCTCTCTCTTTCTCTCTCTCTCTTTCTCTCTCTCATCATCTTTCCCTCTCCTTCCCCAAACTCCTAACCCCACCCTCACCCCTCCACCTCTCCCTCTCCCTCTCCCTCTCCCCCCCCCATCCGTCATGAAGTTCAGCTACTTTTTACCCCTCCTCCCTCCCCCCCTTGCACGTGCTTGAGGGTGGCAAGAAGGAGGGGGGAGGGGGGAGGAGAAAGGGGGAGGAGGGGGACCAGAGAACACCTTATTGAAAATGAAAATGTTGAAACCATGTTGAATATGCACACTGCAGATGGCGACAAGGGCGTCAAGTTACGTCGCTGTTGCAGGGGAGGGGGCATTGCAATGAGGAGGGGGGGGGGAATTAATGAATCGTTGAATAAACAAACCCGATCAAATCCTTATTGACGCCGAGGTCATGCAATTAATCATGGCGAGACACTTCGATCGCACTGCCTGATATAAAACGCAAGAAAACAAACGCAAAAAAACTGAACATCAAAACCATTTGCACAATCAAGCATACGATTAAACAAGAACACAAACAAAACAATAATAGAAGAAAAACTAATCGAAAAATTATGCTCAAACAATCACAATAACAAAAACAATCGAAAAATTGTGCTCAAACAATAACAATAAAAATATATCAAAGCCTACTTAACCTTACCTCAGGCCACATGAAACAAAAAAGAAGCAAAAACAAAAAAAGACAATCTAACATCTAAAATACCACCCCTTCCCCTTCCCCCCCAACGCCCCACCACCCCTCTCCCTCCCCCCTCCCCCGTAATAACAGCCTCCGTCAGCTGATTCCTTCAACGCGACTGACACCCTCTGCAATACAGGACCTCGTCAGCCAGGGTCAGCCATCAGCCGTCAGCCAGGGTCAGCCGTCAGCCGCGGATAGGCCAAGGCGCTACGTAGGTGCGTTCTAGGCGACGCCCCTTGGTGAGTGGATCTTCCTCCTGATGGCGCCTTTCACCCTCCCTTCTTGGAGGCCTTTTCAGTTTGGTCTGTGTTGCTCTTTACTGGATCTCTCTCTCACTCTCTCTATTTCTCTCTCTCTCTCTCTCTGTCTCTCTCTCTCTCTCTCTCTCTCTCTCTCTCTCTCTCTCTCTCTCTCTCTCTCTCTCTCTCTCTCTCTCTCTCTCTCTCTCTCTCTCTCTCGCTCTTTTAATTCATTCATTCATTTCTATCCATATTCCTTCTTCTCTTCCTTTCTCTGTCTGCCTGTCTGTCTGTCTGTCTCCACTTCCTTCGCCCCCCCCCCCCCTTCTCAGTGCTATTACCCCCCCTTCCCCCACCCATACCCCTACCTCCTTGCGTCACCTCCTTTAATGATGCTTTTCACCTGTGCTTCTCTTTTAATCAAACACCAAATCACTAAATTAGCAGTGTGTGTATGTGTGTGTGCGTGAGTATGAGTATGATTATAATTATGAGTATGTGAGTGCGGGTGTGAGTGCGAGTAAGCGAGCGCGTGTGCGAGTAACAGCGAGTGTGTATGTGCGTAAACAATAATTCAGGGCTGGGCGTGAGGCCATCATCGCAGGCATTTCTCTCGCCGCTCGGACCCTCGCGATGAATATGCAAATTCCGCGCCCCATTCCTCAGCCGTTGATTAACGACGGCATGCAAATGAGCCGATATCTCCCCCTCCCCCTTCCCTCTCCCCTCCCCTCCCCCAACCCCATCTCCCTTTCGCCTACCGTAGTCAGAGGGCTGCGAGGAAAGGCGGAGGGTAGAGGAAAAGGCTCTACTGCAATTTGCCTCCGCATTGCAACTGATTATTTACACCCTCCCTCCCTCCGTCCCCACTTCTTTCCCCCTCCCTCCCTCCCTCCCTCCCCTCTCTCTCCTCCTCCTTCCTGAATCAAGGGGAGAAAAAAGTCATAAGGCTTGCATAATCGAAGACAAAAGCCTTGACTCGGCGCTACCTGTGTGTGTGTGTGTGTATGTCGCGCCCCTCTCCCCTTCCCTTCTCTTTCTATTTATCCTATCTCCCTGTCCCTCTCTTTATCTCCCTTTCACTCTTCTCTCCCTGTCCCTCCCTCTTTTTTTCGCTTCGCCTCTCCTTAGCTCCATCCCTCTCTCTTCTCTCTCCCTCTCCCTCTCCCTCTCCTTTTTTCTCTCTCTTCCTCTCATCGTTCCCCTCTTTTTATCTTTCTTCCTGCCCCTCCCTCTTTTTATCTCCCTCTCCCTCCCTCCCTCCCTCTCCCTCCTTCTCCCTCCCTCCCAAGGCCAAGGGAGTGTTGGCAAGGAGGAGCTAGCGTCCTTGAGGCGGGCGCCCGCTACAGAGACACAATGGCGAGGCGAGAGAAGCGAGAGATATTAGTCTCTCCCTCACAAAGGGCGTCCGAGTCCCTGTGTTTGTTTTGACTCGCCGGAAAAGAAAAAAAAAACACACAAAATGCGATGACGAATCTTCCCCTCCTTTATCTTCCCCCTTTTTTGCGTGTTTGTTTTGTTTATGTTTTGGGACTTGCATGACGCGGCGGGATAAAGGTGAGTGATAGAGTTCTTGTGTGTGAATGAATGAGTGGTTTGTTTGTTTGTGGGTGGTTTGGGTGGGTGGGCGGGTGGGTGCTGGGGAGATATATGTATGGTATGTGTGTATGTTTGTTTGTATTTCTTTGTGTGTGTGTGTGTGTGTGTGTGTGTGTGTGTGTGTGTGTGTGTGTGTGTGTGTGTGTGTGTGTGTGTGTGTGTGTGTGTGTGTGTGTGTGTGTGTGTGTATACGTATAAGTATATGAGTATGAGGATGGAGATGAATATGAGAATGAGTATGAGGATGAAGATGAGTATGAGTATGTGTATATATGTTCTTCTGTGCGTGCGTGCGCGTGCCCCCCCCCCCTCCCCTTTCCATCCGCCCAGTGCCGGAAGAGCTACCCCGGCGACGGAGGCATAATCACCGAGCGGCGCGACCTGATTATGACCTTATTGCTGATTATCCGATAATTACCCCGATTTCCACAGCGGATACCTTTGGGTGAAGGTCTGTTCCTCCCCTCCCCCCCCCCACACCGTCCGCCCGCCGCGACCCGGCCGCACGCCTACGACGCCCCCCTTACTCCTACCCCCCGCATACCCTACTCACTCTCTCTCTCTCTCTCTCTCTCTCTCTCTCTCTCTCTCTCTCTCTCTCTCTCCCTCTCTCTCTCCCTCTCCCTTTCCCTCTCCCTCCCTCTCTCTCTCTCCTTCGACTCGTGAAACACCGCCCTGTGTCGACATCTTCCTTCTACCTCCCCTTCGGCAGCGCCCTTGGTCGCAGGAAGGTGCCCTTCGGCGTGGGAAAACGGGCCCGACAGACAGAATGTTGGGCGTGCTGTCGCTTGGCTCCATGTGCTGCTTACCTAAATGTGTACGGATTGATAACTGTCGATATACAGTCACAGGCACAGACACAGACACACCAGTCATACATGTATACATACACATACACATACACAGACACATACATACATTCAAAGAAATTCTCAAAACCTTCTTACTGAAGGTGTCAGGACTAGTCGATATACAAAGAGTCCCCTTCGCTCCCCAATCCTGCTCTGGACAAATTCCTCCTTCATGGAAACATTCCCCGCCAGAATATTAGGTCCACGTTATGAGAGAGAAAAAAAAGACAAGGAAAAAAAGAAACGTTCTAGATATCTCGGCCGAAATACCTCAGCTGTGTGTGCAACAGATGCGAGGTGTCTTGTAGTCGCGCACGTGTCGACTGTGACGCAAATACCCTCCCCCCCCTCTTCCTCTACCTCTACCTCTCCCTCCCCTTCCCCTACACCTTCTCTTCTTTTCTCTTCTCCTTTTGTCTCCTTCCCTTTTCTCTTTTCCTCTTCTCTCCTCCCCTTCTCTTCTCTTCTCCTTTTCTCTCCTCCCCTTCTCTTCTCTCATCCTTTTCTCTCCTCCCCTTCTCTTCTCTTCTCCTTTTCTTTCCTCCCCTTCTCCTCTCCTCTCCCTTCCCTTCCCTCTGATCTTTCTCAGACACCCCTCT
>BOPN01001246.1:60000-65000 GCA_017312705.2 Penaeus japonicus
ATTAATCACTGTGAGGGAGAGGGAGGGGGAGGGGGGAGGGAGGGAGAAAGGAAGGAGGAGGAGGAGGGAGGGAGAAAGGAAGGAGGAGGAGGAGGAGGAGGAGGAGGAGGAGGAGGAGGAGGAGGAGAAGGAGGAGGAGGGAGGGAGAGATAAAGAGAAAGAGAAAGATAAAGAGGGAGAGAGAGAGGGGGTAGGAGAGAGAGAGAGAGAGAGAGTGTGAGAGAGATAAAGGGATAAAGAGACAAGTCTTAACGTGTGATGACCAGGAGTATGACACGGGAATGCATGCGGGCTGTGCGTGAGTGGCCGTGAGTTATGCTCATTGGTGCAAGTACCCGTGCGTGTGTGCGTAAGGGTATGTATGTATGTGAGCGTGTGTGTGTCGACGCCTCCCTACCCCACAAACATTTCCCCGGAGTTTTGTGGGTTAATTATGATAATAGGAGCCGACACTCTAGTAATTATGAGAGCCAAGCAGAGGGGGGGGGGTTAAGGGGGAGGGGGGACGTCGACCCGGAGTTCCTTGTCGTGGGAAATACGCCCACTCTACCCATTCCCCATCCCCCCCTCCTCCTCCTCCCCCTCTCTGAATGCCTAAAACAGCTAGGTTCTGAGAGAGAGAGGGGGGGGAGAAAGAAAGAGAGAGAGAGAGAGAAAGAGAAAGAGAAAGAGAAAGAGAGAGAGAGAGAGAGGGGGGGGGGGAATAAACAAAAACTTTCTCAATATAAAAACAGACAAAATGAAAATATATACGATAAAAAGAAAATCCTACACAATAACCGAAGCACGTAACAGATAAGGACACAACTGGTATGCTGAATACACCTCCTCCCTCCCCCCTCCCCCAACCCTTCATCCTCTCAGCTCTCATCTGACTTAAGATAAGATAGATAAGATAAACAATGGGCGATCACACATTAAACAAAATAATGAGAAAAATGCACTAACAATATTAATTAAAGCATTGTTAATGATACTGATAACGAGAGAAAAATCTTGAAAAAACACAGATCTGACATCCATTCCTCTTTCTCTTATCATCAGTAGCTCAATAGGCTAGTGAACTTACTGCCAATAGCTCAATAGCCTAGTGAGCTTACTGCCAATAGCTCAATAGCATAGTGAGCTCACTGACAATAGCTCAATAGCATAGTGAGCTTACTGCCAATAGCTCAATAGCATAGTGAGCTTACTGACAATAGCCCAATAGGCTAGTGAGCTTACTGCCAATAGCCCAACAACCACCAATGAGCGGGCGTGACTGCAAGCGATAAAGAAGGCTAGATGAAGGGTAGACTCAAGCATACATGAGAACACACACTCTTCCTTTACCTCAGATCACTCTTCCTTAAGATGCTTCTGGTTTTTCCTTTGCTGTTTTTTTATATCTATCTTAGGGTATCTTTACTATCAATATCACTATGATCCTTATCATAGCGAGAGACAATGACACGAAAGATATGAATTCATCATTATTATTATCATCATCGTCATTACCATCAGTCTTGCTAGTACGACCAATATTACTAGCTTAATTACTATTACCCATTATTAACTATCCCTCTTCTATTTTCCATTAATCCTTTCTCATTCCACAGAGAAACAAGAGCAATAACAAAAATCCTACCGAGAGGCGAGTAAGTAACGGAGGGCAGTAAATAACATCCTTAATTACCGGTATCTAAGAACAAGGATTCCCTCCCCCCCTCTCCTCCCTCACCTCCCCCCTTCCCCTCCTACATGCCCTTTTATCCCCTCCCTGTCCCTCCTTCGGTGGAGTGCCCCGGGCGATCCGAGATATGCATGTACACGGACAAACGTACACCGAGGTAATATGCACACGGACATACACGCACGCAAACACAACAAGTTTTAGGTTCGTGTTTCAACTCATTAAGGATGGTAAACATGAGAACTGAAGAAATAAAAACAAGGCAGAATAAGGTTGAGAAAAAGATGATGATGAGAACAAAGAAGAAGAAAAGAATGATAAAAAAGAAAAGGAAGAAGAGGAAAATAAAGAAATGAAAGGGGAAGAAGAAAAAAACGATGACGAAGAAGAGGAGAAGCAAGAAAAAAAGAAGACGAAGGAGAAGAGGAAGACGACGATGAAGAAGAGGAAGAAGACGAAGAGGGTTAAATTCCCGTTAACCCCCCATCCTCCTTCCTCCCTTAGACCCCCTCCCATCCCCCCTCCCCTCCCCCCGGTCACACACATACCGCTTCACCCGCTGTTCAATCTACCCGATGGTATGCCCCTTGACTTGTATGAACGGCCATACATTTAAGCTGGCAACAATGGAGCTCATTTGAATAGAGCTTCGTTCAGACCAAGGAGGCATATGGCCCTTCTTAGACCCCTCCCCCCTCCCCCCATAGACTCCCCATGAGGTGGCTGGTAGAGGGTATCGGGAGTATGGGAGGGTACGCCGGTCATGCCCATGTTAATGTCTGAATAACAAGATTGTGAACAGTCCATTTGGCGGGTAGAGTTCTTGTCGTTGGGGGGGAGAGAAAAAAAGGGTGGGTGTTATGACGACGTGTTTCTGCTCTTCATCTTCATCATTATCATCACAGTATGTATGGTCATCATTGATATTTGTAACATCACCATTACAAGCATAATCATCGTGATTATCCTCACGGCCGTACTATCATTCACTATCATGCACACTGGCATTCTTTACCTCCTTCTATCATCACCATCATAATAATTATCATCACCCTCGTCCCATTCATTCGTTTCCCTCTATAACGACCTAAGACCCAAGACCGAGGACCCAGGGCCCAGGACCCAAGACCTTAAGACCCCGTCCTTCCTTCCCGTCCTCTCCCGTAGCGCAGCCCAGACGTCCCTCCGGATCGACGACAAAATCCTCCCTCCCGCTTCGCCGTCGCCGTCGCCGTCGCCCGCGCTGCCCAGCCGACGCCCGGATTAATCGAGGCAGGTCTCGGATCAATCACTGCCTCCCATGAGCGACGACGGCGGACTCCGACCTGACAGGACCTACGGGGGAGTGTTCCTGTGGTGATGAACAGGTCGCCGCCGGCGGTGATAAAGCATGCCCAAAATGAGCCCGCCTGTGCGTGGGTGCGCGCCCGCCGGCCCAGGACCTCCTCCGGCCTAGGCCTATGTGCCTGCTCCGCTCGTCAGTTCGCCTGCTTGAAGGGGAGAGCCACTGACGGACAGGCAGGCAGGCTAGCAGGCAGGCAGGACATTCGAGACCTGTCAGACACACAATCAAAACTCCCTCCGTCGCGGCTTTTTCCATCAACCTCTACGTCCCTGTCAGCACTCCCCCTAGCCCCCTCCCCACCACCATCAACCTACCCCCGTATTTCACTATATCCGCGGATGGTGTCACTCTCCCCGTCCACTTCCCCGCCACCAAACACGCGCTCTTGTTATTCAACCAAACACGAGGCCAACCCCGTTCTGACGTTTCCATTGGGCCGTCTGTCTCCCATAGGCCGTCTGAGCGCTCTGACATGTGTAGGCCGGGTTGGCAGAGTGGGGGGAGGAGAGGAAGGGAGGGAGTGAGTGAGTGACGGAGGGAGGGGGGAGAGAGAGGAAGGGAGAGAGACTGGGAAGTCAATACCCTTCCGTGATCCCATCTTTCCGACCGCTCTCGCCAGACCACCTCAGAAAATACAGCCAAAAAGAAAAATAATGAAAAAAAAAAAAAATCCAAAATGCGTCCGGGCCCAAATCAAGACAGCATCAAAAGCACAACGCACCTCAAATACACCCTAAATACACCCCCTCCCCCTCCCCCCGGCATCCGACTCACCCTCAACCATAAACCTCCCTTTCCACTCATGCCACCCCCTCTCTCTACGCCCATCTCCATCCCCTCACCCCACCACCCTCCCACCCCTCCACCCATGCCACCCCGTCTCTACGCCCTCCCCCCCACACCCCCTCCACTCATAGGTGCTCCAAATCGCGTTTTAATTATACTTCCTGGTAACGTCTTCCTTACATGGCGTTCGACGCGTGAACTCACACTGATGCGTTCACTTCACGTTCTCCCGTTCGTTCCCACGTTTCTAGAAAGGGGGGTGGGGAAGAAGGATAAATGGGGAGCGAAGAAGGATAATTGATGAAGATGAAAGAGTGGAAGCGCGAGAAAGGGGGAAAAGAGGGATATAACGAGTTTAATCTCTCTCTCTCTCTCTCTCTCTCTCTCTCTCTCTCTCTCTCTCTCTCTCTCTCTCTCTCTCTCTCTCTCCCCTCCCCTCTCTCTCTCTCTCTCTCTCTCTCTCTCTCTCTCTCTCTCTCTCTCTCTCTCTCTCTCTCTCTCTCTCTCTCTCTCTCTCTCTCTCTCTCCATAAGATACCAATGTACGAACATGTGTAGAACACGCGCAATTAAAAGAACACTTCCCGTAAACACCCACACAAACCCACCACCTGCCCACTTCACATGACCTACGCACCCGGGCAAAGCCACCCATACTACACACCCGCCCACCTACGCACTCATCCACTCAACCCACACACGCATCTAACCCACTCCAACTAAACTCCACCCGCACAAAGCCACCCGCGTTTAAACCACCCACCCACGCACTCAAATCCACTTACTCACTCACCCACCCCACCCACCCACTCATTCAAATCCCCCCACTCACTCACCCAACCCACCCACCCACGCATTCAAATCCTCCACCCACCCAAGCACTCAAATCAACCCACCCACTCACTCACTCACTCCACCCACCCAAGCACTCAAATCAACCCACCCACTCACTCACTCACTCCACCCACCCAAGCACTCAAATCAACCCACCAACTCCACCCATCCATGCATTCAAATCCCCCACCCACTCACCCACCTTACCCACCCACGCACTCAAAATCACCCACCCCATCCCCAACCCAAACCCAAGCCCATCTGTACAAAGCCAGCCGCTCACCGCGCCCGCTAGCAGAGGCATGACGCAGCAGATCGCCTCGACTCTCCTGGCCGCTGAAACTCGTTCGCGCAAAACTTCCCC
>BOPN01001246.1:70000-87500 GCA_017312705.2 Penaeus japonicus
AAAAGAAAAAAAAAAGTCCTCACACAATAAGCAGGTGTGCCATTCATTCCTGACCCCTCCCCCCCTCCTCCCCTCCCCATCCCTACCTACCCTATACTCCAACGACCCCCCGGCACCCCAATCCCCCTCCCTCCCTCCCTCCCTCCTACGGTCGAAGGTCGCGCCGCGAAGTCAACATTCTCGACAGGTCAAACTCATACAGGGGAGGCGATAGAGGTCGGTGTGTGTGGGGGGGGGGAGACGGGGAGAGGGGGGGAGATAAGGGTATAGGGACATAGAGGGGGGAAAGGGCTCCCCTCCCCCCTGCCCTCCACCCATCTAGTTCTCAAAAAGGTAAAGTGGAATGGCCAGACAACACTTCCCTTTTATCGCTACTCTCACAACGGCGACTCAAGCCTCCCATGAGCGAGTGCCTGTGTCTCTGTGTGCCTGTCTGTGTGTCTGAGAGGGAAAGAGAGAGAGAGAGAGAGAGAGAGAGAGAGAGAGAGAGAGAGAGAGAGAGAGAGAGAGAGAGAGAGAGAGAGAGAGAGAGAGAGAGAGAGAGAGAGAGAGAGAGAGAGAGAGAGAGAAAGAGAGAGAAAGAGAGAGAAAGAGAGAGAAAGAGAGAGAAAGAGAGAGAAAGAGGGAGAGCGGGAGAGAGACAGCGAGAAAGAAAAATTAAGAAAGAGAGAGAGGGAGAGCGAGAGTGAGAAACAGCGAAAAAGAGAAATAAATAAATAAAGAGAAGAGAAGAGAAGAAAAAGGGAAACAGTTAGAGAGAAAACGAGCTTGAGCATATACATAGGTCGAGACAAACGCCCCTCCCCCTTAAGAAAAAACAGAAAGAGAGACACACACAGAGCGAAAGAGAAGGACACGACGCCCTCCCGACACAACGCAACAACAACGCCCGCACACAACCCCCCCCCCCCTCCCACCCCCCTCCCCCGCGCCCACGCCCTTCGCCAGACAGCCGCTCATTCTTCACCGCCCGGAGGTTTGTTTCTCTCGACGTATCCTATTCCAACTCTCAGATGCTTCGCCCTTATTATCGGCGTCAAGGAATGGGCGAGGGGGGGGGAGAGGGAGACGGAGGTAGCCGTGAAGGTAGAGGAGGAGGAGGAGGAGGAGGAGGAGGAGGAGGAGGAGGAGGAGGAGGGAGGAGGAGGAGGAGGCGGTGGAGGTGGAGGAGAAAATGGAGGAATATGAGGAGGATGGAGTGAGAATAAAAGGAAAAAGGGGGGAGGGAGGGAGATGGGGAAAAGGGGTAAGAAGAGGGAAGGGGGGATGAAGTCACCTAATTATCGAAGACAATCGGCTTAATATATGCTTAAAAAGAAGTATCCCAAATCAACTTGTTCGCGCTCAAGTAAAACAAATCAACTTGCAACAATATGCAACAAATCGTAAAAGCAATGATTGATACAAGCAGTATCTTACTCCCTTCAGACAAAACCCTCGTGCGTGGGAAATTGGCGCGTGATCACCGTAGACTTTCAACACCTGTTCGACCGGGGCTCACCTGACCGCATAACAATAACAAACCTCCATTTTCTCCCTTCCCTTATACCACCTCAAGATCGAAAAAAATAAAATCACAACACACGACAAAACATCTTTTCAATAACCATCTTCCATAAGAATCACCAATATGAGAAGAACACCACCCACCCCTTCCCAGAAAAAAGAACAAGCGAGATGACATAACAGAAATAACATGCCCCCTCCCCCCCCCCTCCCCATCCGCAAGAACATTACCTAACACTTGTCTCTCGCCCCTAGAAGGTCACGACGCCCTGGGCAAGACACACACAAAAAAAGAGAGAAAAATTACATCAAAAAAAGAAAAGAAAAAAAACCTACGTCATATTTAAAGGGCGGAACGAGGCGACTGACGTGTGTTTGGTGGGCGTGTGGGCGGCGCATGAGATTCTGTTCCCCCCTCAAAAAAGGATCCTGAGGTGGGATTCCTACCTCGTGTGTCCTTGCCTCAGATGATGGGATGTCATCAGCTGTTGTCCTTTTCTTTTTCGTCTTCCTCTAAAATTCCCTTCCCCTCTTTCTCTATTTCGCTATTATTTACCCATTCCTTTTCTTTCTTTCTTTCTCTCTTTCTTTCTTTCTTTCTTTCTTTCTTTCTTTCTTTCTTTCTTTCTTTCTTTCTCTCTCTCTCTCTCTAACTCTTCCCCTCACCTTCCCCTCTTCTCTAAATAAATGCAGCCCTCTTCCCTTTGACCCCCCCCCTCACACCCTCCTTATAAGGCACTTAAAGGCACAAGAACTTACAATCCACGACAAATGGAGCCGTTGTCAGCCCGTCAACGCCAAGTGGGTGGTGTCAGGCCCTTAAGACCCCCTCCCCTTCATATCCCCCCCTCCCCTCAACACCTTATCTCAAATCCCGGTTCGCCCCCACCCCACCCCACCCTCCCACTCCCCCCACCATCACCCCTCCCTCTTGGTCTTACTGTCAAGTCTTTATACTGTCTGTCTATTCTTAGCACGGGTCTTTATCTATCCTATTAATCCTTTACTTAATCTTTATATTATTTAATTTAAAAAAAAATATTAAAAATAATATACAATTCAAAAAGGATGATACGGACTGACTGACAGAGAGACAAATGAACACCACACAGCTAACGAGACAAATAGACTTACAAAATGAATAAAAGCAAAAGAAAGAAAGCAAGTATTTAACAAAAAATAAAATTAAAAATATATATATAAAAAGGCGAAAGAGAGAGAGAGAGAGAGAGAGAGAGAGAGAGAGAGAGAGAGAGAGAGAGAGAGAGAGAGAGAGAGAGAGAGAGAGAGAGAGAGAGAGAGAGAGAGAACGAGAGACAGAGAGAGAACGAGAGAACGAGAGAACGAGAGACAGAGAGAAAGAGAGAGAAAGAGAGAGAGAGAGAGAGAGAGAGAGAGAGAGAGAGAGAGAGAGAGAGAGAGAGAGAGAACAGGATCCAGCTCTAATTTACATTAGATTTTGAACGTAGACTGAATCGTCAACTATGAGGTCAGGGCTAAGCTTGGCCAAGAGGCGGAGAAGAAAAAAAGAGGAAAACAACAAACAAAAAAGAGAAGAGGAGGTGGAGGAAGGAGTAGAAGAGGAGGAGGGGGAAGAGGAAGAGGAAGAGGAAGAGGATGGAGGAGAAGGAGGAGGATGAAGAGGATTAGAAGGAGAAAAAGAAGAAGAGGAAGAAGAAGATGAAAAAAAACAATAAGAAGAAAAAGAAGCCAAAGAAGATTAAAATATAAGAAAATGAAGAAAACAATTGCAAGAACCCGAATGAAGAACAGAAAAAAGAGGGGGGGATGAAAAGGGAGACGAAAGAAAATCGAAAGGAAAAGGTAGACACCCCACGCTGCCCTCATTCCCGGCCAGGTCAAGCGAGGGCAATAGGGAGCCCAAAGAGCACGCGGTCACCTCATCCCCTCCCCCCTCCCCCCTTCCCACCGCCCTACACCCTCAACCATACCCCTACCCCCCTCTCCCTTCCCTTCCCACTCCACCCCTTTCCCTTTCCCTTGCCTCTCTTCCCCCTTTAAATAATTAATAAGAAGCTTGTATCTCAGGAGGAAAAGGGAAGGAGGGCATGGAGTGGGGGGAAAAGGGAGGGAGAGAGGGAGGAAGGAGGGAGAGTGAAAGAGAACACAGAAAGAAAGAAGAAGGGACTAGACGATAACCTCTCTCTTTCTCTCTTTCACTTTCTCTCTCTCTCTCTCTCTCTCTCTCTCTCTCTCTCTCTCTCTCTCTCTCTCTCTCTCTCTCTATCTCTCTATCTTTCCCTCTTTCCCTCCTTCTCTCCTTCCCTCCACCTCTCCCTCTCTACCTCCCTCTTTCCCTCCCTCCCCCACCATCCCTCCAGACAGTTTTATGGTCCCCAGCGACTGTCTGACTGTAACCGACCTGTAACCTGTTTGCCAGTCTCGTTCGAGCCTCCGGTGGTGGTAATTTATTTGTTTACGCAGCCCTCCCCCCTCCCTCCCCTCCCCCTTTACGTGCCTTTCGACCCTACTTATGGATCGCTCATCTTGGCTATAAAGGCAGGTATTTGCGCGGCGTTTGGGCACCTGCCTGCGATGCCTGCCTGGTAAGCGGCAACTGTCCTATGTATATGTGGTATTAGCAACGACAGTAAAAATGATGATGATGGTGGTGGTGATGATAAAGATAACAGTTACAACAGCAATAGCAACAACAATAACAACAAAAACAACAATTATACAATAATAATCATAATGATAACCACAATAAAAATCATAATGATAACCACAATAAAAATCATATCAAAATATAACCACAATAAACAAACACAAAATAACAAAAAATAAAAAAATAAAAAACACCGAAGCGCAACGTCGCCTTTTGTTTCCACAAAACGCTTTACATAATCCATATTTTCCCCATGACTCATGCATGAAATATACGAGCATTCACATGTGCATGACGCGTGATAAATGCTAACACAAGATGATCGATAAATGTCAACTTCATGCACGCGCAATCATGGAGAGTTCATTTTTTTTGAAAGAACAGTCACTGTGTACTTATCGGTAATCAAATACCCTTTGGAATGTTGGTAAATGTTGAAGAACGTGATGGAGAGAGAGAGAGAGAGAGAGAGAGAGAGAGAGAGAGAGAGAGAGAGAGAGAGAGAGAGAGAGAGAGAGAGAGAGAGAGAGAGAGAGAGAGGTGGGGAAGGAGAGAGAGAGAGAGAGAGAGAGAGAGAGAGAGAGAGAGAGAGAGAGAGAGAGAGAGAGAGAGAGAGAGAGAGAGAGAGAGAGAGAGAGAGAAAGGGAGGGAGGGGGAGAGTGGGTGGGTGGGTGGGTGGGTGGGTGGGTGGGTGGGAGGGAGGGAGGGAAGGAGGGAGGGAGGGTTGGTGGGTGGGTGGGAGGGAGGGGGGGAAGGTGAGAGAGAGAGAGAGAGAGAGAGAGAGAGAGAGAGAGAGAGAGAGAGAGAGAGAGAGAGAGAGAGAGAGAGAGAGAGAGAGAGAGAGAGAGAGTGTGTAAAAGAAATCACAAATCATAGCTTTGAGATCACAATTGCAACGTAACTTGCAACGGAGAGGGCTCAGAATGCACACCTTCAAGAAGAGCCGCGAGGCAATATCTATGCAACAGTGCACTTGCCGACCTGTTCCAAAACAATGAACAATAACGAAATATTCGATTGCATTCATGGGGAGGGGGAGAGAGGGAGGGAGGGAGGGGGCACAGGGGAGGATAGGACTGAAGAAATGTGGAAAGGAAGAAGATACAGGTTAATGGAGAGAAAGAAGGGGGAATGATGAAAGGGGAGAGGAGAGAGAGAGGAGGAAGGGAGGGGGGAGGACAGGTGGAGGGGGTAAATAGGAGGGAAGAGAAAGGAGAAGGGAAGGGAAATGAAGGGAAGAGGAAAGAAAGGAAGAGAAGATAAACAGAAGAGAAGAGAAGAGAAGAGAAAAAAGGAGGAGAAGAGGAGAGGAGAGGAGGAGGAGAAGGATTAGGGGATGAGGAAGAAAAGAAGGAGAAAATGAGGAAGGGGAGTGAAGGAGGAAGAGGAGGAGGAGGAAGAGGAGGAGGAGGAGGAGGAGGAGGAGGAGGAGGAGGAGGAGGAGAAGGAGAAGGAGGACGACGACGAGGAAGAAGAAGAGGAGGAGGAGAAAGATAGGAGAGAGAGAGGGGGGAGGATTAATGATGAGGCTCATTCTGAAATAGGTCTGTCTTATCTCTTGACATGCCTCAGTGGCGCGTCATCACCGATACAAACCCAGAGAGCATGTTCCTCCCACCTCCATGTGGCTCCCCCCCCTCGATCCGGCGCCTCGGGGGGAGGGGGGGAAACAATGCTCGTCGGAAGCGCTATCTCTCATCAACCTACTATCCCCTCCCCCCACCTTATCTCCACTCTACTTCCCTTCCCCCTCTCCACTCCACTACCCCCTCCCCGTCCCCCATATACACTCTCTCCACTCCACTCCCTCTCTCCACTCCACTTCCCTTCCCCCTCTCCCTTACCCTCTTCCCTCTCTCCACTCTACTCCCCCCTCCCCGCCCCCCCTATACCCTCTCTCCACTTCACTTCACTCCACTCCACTCCTCCTCCCCCTCCCCCCTCTCCCTATCTCAGGTGACCCTTTCTTCTACCAACACATGCTTCACCTGACCCTTAACTCCCCCCCCCCCTTCCACCTTACGGGCCATGATGGCACTTACAGGGAGGAGGGAGGGAGGGGGGTGAGGGGGTATATGGGGATGAGGAGATGGGAGGGTAAAGAGCTTCAGTCTGTTGATATATTTTTACACTTTTTTTTTATTTACTTTGATCTTCAGTATTCAGTTTTCTTTTTAATTCTCTTTGTCTCTGTTTCTCCCTCTTTGTCTTTCTTTTTTTTCTTTCTATCTCTCTTTCTGTCTTTCTTTCTTCCTATCTCTCTTCCATTCGTTTTACTTTTTGTCTATCTCTATTAGTTTGAGAGAGAGTGCGAGAGACAGCAAGAGACAGCAAGGGGAGAGAGAGAGAGAGAGAGAGAGAGAGAGAGAGAGAGAGAGAGAGAGAGAGAGAGAGAGAGAGAGAGAGAGAGAGAGAGAGAGCAACCAACAAAACCCTATACCAATCGACCAACGAAAAGAACAGAAAAAAAGAAAAAAGAAAATAAAAGCCATACCAAGAGAAAGAAAAACGAGAGAAAGAGCGAGAGCGCGTCGGCTGAGCGGGGCGGAGTGGGCGTGCAAGTATTTCACCTTGAGGAAGTGTGGGGCGTCTTGCACTAGCGGTCCTCAGACTTGGTCGCCGCCGCCGCCGTCTCGTCCAGCCCAGCGCCCTGGATACCCCCCACCCACCCCGTCCCCCTAAACACTTTCTGCACGGAAGGGGAGGGGGTGTCTGTCTGTGTGTGTGTGTGTGTGTGTGTGTGTGTGTGTGTGTGTGTGTGTGTGTGTGTGTGTGTGTGTGTGTGTGTGTGTGTGTGTGTGCGTGTGTGTGAACTTCCCCGCCACACATCACACCATGTGATTCCAAAGACAGAATTCCGAATCAAACCAAGGAAAAAAAAACAAGAAATAGAGGAGACTAAGAAGAAGAAAAAGAAGAAGGAAAAACAGAAGAAGAAGAGCCAAAGAAAAAAGACAACGAAAGAGGAGCAAATAAAAGAACAATAAAGTACAGAACAGGAAGAACAAGGCGGAGAACAGTAATATTAGATAGCGGGGTATCACAAGAAGAGAGAGAGAGAGAGAGGGTCGAGGCAGGTTTTGCGCGCAGGTCAAAAGCTCCAGAGCAGGAGAGATGTCGCCGCTGGTCACGTTTATCTTTTACCGCGATCGTTCTTCATTCTTAAAGAACAGAGCTATAACAAAAAAAAGGGCTCGATAACACCAAGAACACGATTGTAGCTTTGTACATACTGACTTGGACTGGCCTTAGAGAACAAAACTATTACAAAAGGATTCAGCAACAAGAACACTATTGTATTTTCTGATATACTGAATCAGGCTTGACTCTTTCTTAAGACTAAATATAACGTAAGAACACATTAATGTCAAGAACATCATTTTTATTATTTTATATATATATATATATATATATATATATATATATATATATATATATATATATATTGATTTTGCTTGACATAACGCCACATTCTCTTCTTTGTCTAAAATACTGAAAGAACTCCTTTTATCTGACTTATAAAACGGACTGTCGTATTTCTTTTTTCTTGTGTGTCTGTTTGCCAATCAATCAATCAATCAGTCGGTCAGTCAACCAGTCTGTTAGTCTATCTGTTTGTGTCTGTCTGTCTCTCTCTGTCTATCAGTATCTGTCTGAGTCTCTCTGTCTCTCTGCTTATCTGTATCTATCTCTTTCACCATCACTTGAAATTTCGATCGTTTGATTGCAACGTTCGTAAAGATAGCTAAAGACTAGAAGGAAAAAATGGCACATGCTTAAACCAGTGACGGTTGACATTCCAACTCAACTTTATCCAAGAGGCTTCACATTGCAAGACTGGGCGTAAGTAAACAAAAGAAGGAAGAATCTGTCCACTTTGTTCACTTAGAGAGAGAGAGAGAGAGAGAGAGAGAGAGAGAGAGATAATATACAAAACAATAAACAGCGAGAGAATAAAAACAAGCGGGAATTTTTTCATTTCGCAACAATACATGCAACATCACTACCCTTTATTCTCCCATCAATTGAACTGTTGCAAACCTCTCCCTCCCTCCCCATGCATCATTCAACATGAAAATGTAAAAAATGTCGAGACTGATATGCAAAGCTTTCGGCCCTTAGTTAAGATTCACACTGGTGCGTGCAACATTCCCTGGTAGAGTTAACGATTCGCAACCAACAAGATAATCGTGTTGGTTTGCAAAGTTGCATAATTTCCCTTGCTATCCCAAGACGACTTGATCAATGATATTAATCGAATAAGAAGATGATGATGATGATGGTGATAGTGATAATGATAATAACAGCAACAACATTCCCATATTCATCCCGTTGCACCCAAAACCTCAAACTGGGGATATAGGCCTATCCACGCACACAAAAACTACGCGTACAGTCCTTAACGGGGTTTAAAATCTAGCCCTTACACGGGGGTGACAGCTCAACCCTTCTAAAACTAACCCCATGACATTAACAGTTTGACCTGAGAATATAAACCCGTTGTAGAACAGAGCCCGGTGGTTGGATGCCTATTGATCTTATGCCAAAATCAGGCAAAGGCGTTCGTCTTTTTTTTTTTTTTTTTTTTTTGGGGGGGGGGGGGGTTTTTTTAGGGGGGGATTTTGACTTTGAGGTGGGAGATTTTCTGTCTCTTTCTCTTTCTCTCTCTCTCTCTCTCTCTCTCTCTCTCTCTCTCATTCCCTTTCAAATTTGAACTTCCTATTTAATTTGATAAGAAGGAGGAATTCGCCTAGAATTTAGACCTTACGGATCGATTTAGAATTTTATATAAAATGACGTTTCAAAAAAAAGTGTATACTTAGGCTAAGATAATACTGAATGAATATGTTAATTCATTCTGCATCAAAATGACTGGGAAATTTTCTGCATGATTATACTAGTCTGCACAGGGACGACATGACTTTGATTCACATTTCATACTTATGACATGACTTGGGATCTCGGAGTTCGGCTGAGTCGAGAGAGAGGGAGAGGGAGAGGGAGAGGGAGAGAGAGAGAGAGAGAGAGAGAGAGAGAGAGAGAGAGAGAGAGAGAGACTAATAGACCAGGGCCCGTCTCTCATTTGCATCAAATTTTGAGCCTAGAATGACACGCGAGTTGATCAATTGTTGTCAACTATGAGGCCAGGGTCAAACGGGTAGCATTAGCAATAGCATTTCCCTCTGCTCTTCTTTTATGCGAAGTGAAAGAGGAATCTCCCAGATGACTAAATGTCGTCCTAGTCAGGGATAATAAAACAGATTCTTAAAAAAAACATTACATATACCGCAACACCTACTTTTTCCTTTGCATTAAAAAATGGGGAGTTATATTTCCGACACAGATATGTATTCCCGGTAGACTTAGAATGATCTAACACCGGATGCACTACAGCCAGGAAATGCTACAGATAAAGACTATCGGACTCCTTGAGAACCATCCTCTTCACAAGAAGAATCCACACAGTAACACGTGTCCCGTACTTTCATAAGAATCAACATCCAAACTTTTTTTTTAAAGACTATAGAGATTATTAATAACAATCTTCAAGGCCATTATCTTCACAACAAGAATCCCAACAGCAGTAACACGTGTCGAGTAGCTTCATAAGAATCAACATCTAAACTTTTTTTTTTAAGTATGGAGATTCTTAACAACAATCTTAAGACCATAATAATCACAACAATAATCCCCACAGCAGTAACACGTGTCCCGTACCTTCACAAGAATCAACATCCATTTTTTTTTAAAGACTATGGAGATTCTCAATAACAATCTTCGAGACCATAATCTTCACAAGAATCCCCACAAGTCCAGAATTGCCACCACACACCAACAGACCAAACAGAAAAGTGGAAAAAAAGAGAAAAAAAACAGCGAATTACACTTCAACCACAGGACGACGACCACTTAAAACACTCTGTTCACTAGGCCTACCTTCACTTTGTACGATGTGTTCTTCCTGGTAAGAGGTACATACGATCATGGTGACTACCACACACGCCCCTCGCCACAGTGCTCGTCCACGAGAGGGCAGGCGGACAGCTCTTTCGAATCAAGAGAGTACACTTTGACCAACTCTTCGGAACGCAGTCACATTGCACTAGGATATAACGAAGGACATATCGTCTTTTTTTTAATTAAAGAAAGAGATATGTTTACGATCAAGACTGATTTTTATTTTTTTCCCACAAATAGCTCGCACAACACTCCGTTTCAAGTGGATGGTAATAATAACGAATTTCAAGATCGATAGATATATATATTTTTTGTTTAAATCAAGAGGGGGTTTTAGATCGATTTCATCTCCCGTCCTGCGAGTTTGAATTGTAAATATATATCTCTGTATGTATGTATAGCACCTTTGTAGAGTCCACGGGTCGAAATCGTGGAGGAGGAGGAGCAAGTGGCTGACCCGAGAGCGAGTTCACGGAGCGGGGCGTCACTCGTCCACCCTCCACAACATCGCACAGCTCACTGATTCCTTCCACTCACCCGCACGCCGACCAAGGCACACCTTCCTACTCCCCCTCCCCCCTCCCCTCACCCTCACCCTCACCCTTCCCCTTCTCCTCCCCCTCCACCCCTCTCCCGCACCCCACTCCCTCTCGCTACCACTACCTTCCTCCATCCACTCCATCCCCTCCCTCCCTCCCTCCTTAACTCCCTCTCCCTCCCTCCCTCCTTAACTCCCTCTCCCCACCTGTTCCCACCACCCTCCCCCTCTCTAACCCCCTCCCTCTCCCCACATCCTCCCATCCTCCCACTACCCGACCCCTCCCTCTCCCCCCACGACCTCCCCGACCTCCTACCTCTACGACCCCATCCCCCTCCCCGCCTTACCCCCCGCCACTACCCATCCCATACCCTCGTACCCACCCCTACCCATGCCCCGCCTACCCCGGGGCTCGCGGCTGAGCGGTCGGCGACTCGACTCGACTCGACTCGCTCACTTGCTCGCTCGCTCCCGTCTTGCTCTCGCCCTCCCTTGGTCTCTCTTGGAGGAGGAGGAAGAGAAGGGGGAGGGGGAGGAGGAGAGGAAGAAGAAGAAAAGGAGGAGGGGAGAAAGGGGAGGAGAGGAAAAGGAAGGAGGAAGAGGAGAGGAGGGAGGGGAGAGGAAGGGGGTAGAAGAGACGGTGTAGAAAGAGAGGAAGTGAAGGGGCAAGAAGATAAAGAATAAGGAGACGAGGGGGAGAGAAGGATGAGGAAAGAGAGGGGGAAGAGGAGTAAGAGGAAGGAGAAAAGATGGAAGAAAGAGAGGAAAAAGGAGGAATAGAGGGTGAAGAAAGAAGAGGAGGACACGGAGGAAGGGAGAAGAGAAGGAGAGAGGATTGAAAGACGGTGGATATTGTGGTAAAGAAAGGGAAGAGGAAGAGAGGGATGAAATAAAAAGAGGAGGAGGGGAAGGAGAAAAGGAAAGGGGGGGGGGGGAGAATAATGTGTGTGTGTGTGAGGATAGATAGATAACAATGGAAGAGATGAAGAGTGAGTAAAAGAGAAAGAGGAGAAGGAAGAAGAGTAGAAAGAAGGAAGAGGAGGAGAGCGAAGGGGACGAGGAGGAAGAGGAAGGGAAGAAAGGAGTAATACGAGAAAGAAAATAAAGAAAGAGAAAAGCGAAAAATGAATAGAGGTTGAAAGATAAAGTGAAAATGAGGAGAAAGGAATTAGGAAAAAAAAGGAAGAGAAAGAGAGAGAGGGGGGGGTAAAAAGAGAGAGAGAAGGAGAGAAAGAAAAGGAAAATAGAGAGAGAGAGAGAGAGAGAGGATAGAGGGAGAGAGAGAGAGAGAACAGAAAAGAACAGAAAGAAAGAGAGAGAGAGATAGAAAGCGAGAGACAGACAGTAAGTAAAAGACTGAGAGAAAGAGGGGGAGGGGGAGAATGAGAAAATGTTAAAGAGGAGAAAACAGAAAAACAAAAGTCAAAAAGAAAACAAGAACAGATAGAGACAGAGAAAGTGAATCACTTTTCGAAAACTGGATTTAATTTTAAGATGGGAGGCAAAAAACAGAAAGTAATCAAGCTTCAGTAAAATGAAGTGGTATTTAATATCAATTATCTCTCTCTTTCTCTCTCTCTCTCTCCGTTCTTTTCCTCTCTCTCTTTTCGTTCTTTTCCTCTCTCTCTCTCTCCCTCTATTCTCTCTCTCTCTCTTGCTTTCTCTCTCTCTCTCTCTCTCTCTCTTTCTCTCTCTCTCTCTCTCTCTCTCTCTCTCTCTCTCTCTCTCTCTCTCTCTATCTCTCTCTCGGGGGAAGGAGAAGGAGGAGGAGGAGGAGGAGGAGGAGGAGGAGGAGGAAGATGAAGACAAGAAGGAAGAAGAGTGGGGGGGGATGAGGAGGAAAAGAAGAAGAAGGAGGAGGAGGAGGAAAAGGGGGTGGGAAGAAGAGGAAAAAGACGAAGAAGAAGGAGAGGAGGTGCAGGAGGCTAGGATGGAGAATAAGAATAAGGAGAAAAGAAGAACAAGAAGAAGAAAGAGGAAATAGAAAGAGAAGGAAGAGGAAAATGAAGAAGATAATGAAGGAAGAGGAAAATGAAGAAGATAATGAAGCAATTAAGAAAATAAATGAAAAAGAAGACACTCGGACAGTAGTACTGGAGGATAGGAGGATAGGAGAGTAGGGGATGCAGAGCACAGGGAAAGTCATTTCGGAGGACATGGATAGTATGTGGATAGTCAGAAGGGTAGGAGAAGAGGTTTCAGGATAGTAAATGAATAGTAACGTAGATAGCAAATGGATAGTAACGTGGACAGCAAATAGACATCCGGCAGGGAAGTAGGAAGGAGTAAGGACCTGGAAGAGGAGAGAAGTGGGGGGATAGGGGATCGGGGATAGGGGATAGGCGATTCCCGGATGACACAACAAGGGAGCAGAAGAGCGGCAGACAGAGAGATAGTCCACGGATAGTCACGGAAAAAGGCAGAATAGGATTCGGCACCTCGTAACCTAACCTAACTCCACGAAGGGGTCAAAGGTCTCCGTGACCAGGGATTAGTGTTGTTTTGACCTGGCTGGCCCTAAGCCCTGCTAGGACCCGGCCATGAACCATCATTACGAGTCACACTCAGCCCCGAGTAATCCCAGGTACCCGAAACCCCGGGTATTGGACGCTGAAAACCCGAACATTTAATACGGTTACCTGGATTACCTGTCCAATGTCCATCGTTATCATTATTATTACTATTGGCGTTGTTATCCTTATTGTTATTTCTATTGATATTATCATTATTGTTGCTATCATTACCGTCATCATTGTTATCATTAGCATAATTATTGTTATTTTGTATATCATTACATTAATCATCATTATTATTATTATCAATATTATTATCATCATTGTTATTATCTTTGTTTTCATTATCATTAGTATTATTTTCAGTATCGTTATTATTATTATTATTATTATTATTATCATTATTATTATTATTATCATTATTATCGTTATCATTACATTTTCATTATCATTATTACTATTTCTATTATCATTATTATCATTATCATTACTATTGTTATTATTATTATAATCATTATTGGTATCATTATCTTTATCATTACCATTATCATCATCATCATTAATTCCCTATCATTCAAATATACTCGCAATTCGGCATCGGTGACCTATTGTAGTATTTTCTTAAGGCCTTGAGTTGACAGCTCTTGGTCTACCCCCCCCCTCCCCCCATGCCCCCATCCCCCACTCCCCCCCCATAACCCGCACGCACGTGGTATGCAAATGTAAGAATTTTCACACTTGTCAATCTTTCCACCCCTCCCCCCTTCCCCTCCCCCATTCGGCGCTCTCATTGTGTGTCTGATTCTATCTCTGTCCTTATGGCAGCCTTTGTTTTGTCAGTTTGTCTTTTGTCTTTTTTTTTTTTTGTCTGTTTTTAGTTTCTACCTCTCACGTTGTCTGGCCTTTTTTTTTCTTTTCTTTTTTTTTTTATCTAACTCTTAGCCATTATTGTCTACATGATTTCGTCTGTCTGTGTCTGTTTATGCATTTGGCTATGTGTTTATTTTCTGTCTGTCTATATCAGTCTGCCTTAATTTTTTTTCTCTCTCTCTATCAGTCTGCCTTAATTTCTCTCTCTCTCTCTCTCCCTCTCTCTCTCTCTCTCTCTCTCTCTCTCTCTCTCTCTCTCTCTCTCTCTCTCTCTCTCTCTCTCTCTCTCTCTCTCTCTCTCTCTCTCTCTCTCTCTCTCTCTCTCTCTCTCTCTCTCTCTCTCTCTCTCTCTCTCTCTCTCTCTCTCTCTCTCTCTCTCGCTCTCTTGCTCTCTCGCTCTCTCGCTCGCTCTCTCGGTTTGTCTGCGTCACTCTCTATCTCTGTCTCCTTATCTGCATGCTTATCTGTCGCTCTCTGCGCTCTGATTTCTCGGCGTGTCTCTACCTTTGTCTGTTTCTCTGTCTGTGTATCTGAGTATCTGTTCCTCTCTCTTGCCCAATCTCTCTTTTCGTCTGTCCGTCTATCTATCTATCTATCTTCACATCTATCTATCTGTTCATGTTCCTATCTATCTATCTTCCGATCTATCTATTTTTCTATCTATCTATCTATCAATCAATATCACTATCTATCTATTCCTCTATCTCTGTCTCCAACCCCTTCAAAAGAAAACAAACAAACAAACAATCAACCAAAAAGCAAACCCTGCAACATACCCATAAACAACAACAACAAACAGCAACTTACCCAATACTAATTCTTAAGGACTCGGGGACTCGAGTACAGTGAAATATTACAGTATTGTGCGCCTGGTTCCTCCTCACCATACCCCGCCACCACACACATCATTAGCATAAATTATGGCATAGCTGATAAGATGGGATGGAAAAAACAATGTTCAGATATGTGTATCGGCATAAGAAGAGAGAGAGAAAGAGAAAGAGAGAGAGAAAGAAAGGAAAGAGAGAGAGAGAAAGAGGGAAAGAGGGAAAGAGAGAAAGAGAGAAAGAGAGAGAGAGAGAGAGAGAGAGAGAGAGAGAGAGAGAGAGAGAAGAAGAGAGATAGAGAGAGGGGGAAAAAAGAAGAAGAAGACAGAAGAAGATTAGATAGCAAGACTTTGAGAGAGATGAATCAATGCGAAAGAAAGCATAAAGAAAGAGAGCATTAGAGAGATGAAAGGGAAAGTATCGTTCACGTGTGTGTGTGTGTGTGTGTGTGTGTGTAAGTGTAAGTGTAAGTGTAAGTGTGCGTGTGTATGCGTGTCCGTATAAAGTAGAAAAGCAAGCGACCCATTAGAAACAAAAAATAAAACAAAAGGGACAGGGAGGGAAGAAGGGAAGTAGGAGAAAGAAAAGAAAAGAAAGATAGAAAGAAAGAGAGGAGGGCGAGAAGGGAGTTAACAGATGAGAGAGGAGGAGTATCATTTGGGATCATGTCTGGACAGCCGAGGGCAACAGGGAGAGGGAGAGGGAGAGGGAGAGGGAGATGTAGAGGGAGAGGGAGAGGGAGAGGGAGGGGGAGGGGACGGGGACAGGGAGGGGGATTCTAAGCAAGACTGTGTAGGTGTTTGGTGGTACCTTTTAAGAAAACAGACACACACGGTAACAACCACTTACACAAATTCCCTCTCTCTCTCTCACACACACACACACACACACACATACACACACACACACACACTTCTAAACCAGCTATATCTTTGGCTAAAAACACACACAAAAAACAAGGCACGAGATTAAAGAAACAAACACACGCATACACACACGCGTCCTAGCCAACCGTGCGTTTAAAAAGAAATAAAAAGTAAAAAAAAAAAAACGAATGAAAATACACACACGTACATCGACACATCTCAGAGAGAAAGAGAGAGAGAGAGAGAGAGAGAGAGAGAGAGAGAGAGAGAGAGAGAGAGAGAGAGAGAGAGAGAGAGAGAGAGAGAGAGAGAGAGAGAGAGAGACCGAGAGAGAGAGAGAGAGAGAGAGAGAGAGAGAGAGAGATTGATTACAGGCATAAAACGGGAGAGAGACGAGAGATAAGAATGATTGAGAGACAAAAGAGATAAGCGAGAGTTGAGGAAACGAGATAACTGCGGAGACAATGCAGCGTCGTGAGGTAGGGGGTGGGGGGATGGAGGTGGGGGCGCACAAGAACCTAAGATCATGTAGTTGTTAGAGTGGGGGGGAGGGGGTTTAAGGTTGGGGTTGGGGAAAAAGGGGGTAAAAGGTGGAGGTTGGGAGAGGAGGGGTGGGGTTTGGGGAAGTAGGGGATAGGAGGGGGATAGGGTGACAGGTGGGGGTGTTGGAGAAGGAGGGGGGGAGGGGGGAGGGGGGGGTGAAAGGTCTGGGGGTTGGGGCGAAGTAGGAGGGAGTCTGGGACGTAGGGAGGAAGGGGGAGGGGGTTAAGAGGAGGGAAGATGACTATATGTGAGGGGGTTGGGGAGGAGAGAGGGGAGTGAGGGGTCATATGTGGGGATAGAGGAAGGAGGTTAGAGGGACATATGGCGTGCGCGTGTGGGGATAGGAGGGACGAAGGCTTTGTGTGTGTTTGGGGAGGGGGGGGGGGGGGGGGGGGCGAGGGGGAGCAAAGCATCTACAACATCAGGTGTGGGGAGGGAGGGAGAGGGAGAAGGGAGGTAGGGGGAGGGGGAGGGCAAGACGCAGATGAGGAGGACCGGTCATGGAGGGGGGGGGGGGGGGGGGGGGGGGGGGGGAGTAAGGATCGCTTGTTACATGGGTAGGGGGGATGAGGGACTAGTTATACAGGTAGGAGACGTGGGGAGTTGGAGGAGGGAGTGGGGAGTGGGAGAGGAGGCGGGGGCTTAGCAGCAGGAGTAGGAGTAAGCAGGAGGAGGGATCTTGACGGGTTGGAGGGGAGGGGGAGGGGAGGGGCAAGATGGAGTAGGAAGAGGAGGGGTCTTTGAGACGTAAGGAAGCGAAGGGGGATGGGAAGAGAGGGGGGGGCAAGATGGGGAATGATGGTAGGGGGGTGGGGGGAAGATGTTAAACCAAGTTGGTGAATGAGTTGATTCAAGCTGAGATTCGGCGGGTCAAGACAGGCTCCGAGACTCGCCTTCCAGGTTCGAGGCGAGTGGCTGGGCGCGGGAAGACGTCGAAGAAAGGGAAGGGAAAAGAAACGAGAATAAAAGAGAGTGGATGTTAGAGAAGTGAAGAAAAGGGAGGACAGAGGAAGGTAAATGTTAGAGAAAAGAAGGAAAGGAAGAACAAGAAAAAAGTGAAGGTTAAAGAAAAGGAAGGACAGATGAATGTTAGAGAAATGGAGAAAAAAAAACAAGAGAAAATAACGGTTAACAAGAAGCCTGCAGAAAAGCAATAACCGTAGAAAGTAAAAATACCTTACGCCCGTAATCACTACATAATAATAAACCTTTTCTAACTTCCCCAAACCATATACCAACCTAACCAGCCA
>BOPN01001246.1:92500-97500 GCA_017312705.2 Penaeus japonicus
AAGTGAAGGTGAGGGTGAGGGTGAAGGTGACAGTGAAAGAGAAGGTGAAGGTGACGAAGATGATGGAAGAGAATGCGACGCAAGGAATGAAAAAAAAAAAAAACTTTTGATAATGTCAATCCCATCACATTCCCAAATTGCCAAATGCAAACTCAAAAAAAGAAAAAAGAAAGAAAGAAAGAAAGAAAGAAAAAAAACGGTGCATATTTAACGAGGAGTCGGGAAAACGGATCTTTTTGTCCTCTCAGATTTCCCGACGTGAAATGCTGACGTCATGGCTGTCTCCCCTCCCCCCTTTGCCCTCCCCTCTCCCTGTTGCCCTGTACCCTCTTACCTTCCCCTCCCCTCTCTCTTTACTCCCTTCTTCTCCTATCTAATTTTTCCTCCTTTCATTGTCCCTACCCTTCCCTCCTCGTTCTACTCTTTCCCCCTCCTCCTCCCTTCTCCCCGCCCTTGTTTCCTCCACTTCCTCCCCTCCCCTCCCTTCCCTTCCATTCTCTACTCTCCCTCCTCCCTCTTCCCCTCTCAGACATCCTCCCCTTCCCTCCTTCCTCCCTTCCCCTCCTCACCTCCCTTCCTCCTCCTCCCTTCCCCTCCTTCCTCCCTCCCCTCTCCCTTCCCCTCCTTCCTCCCTACCCCTCCCTTCTCAATTCCCTTCCACCTCCCTCTTCCCCTCCCTTCTACCTCCCTTCTCCCCATCCCCTGCTCTCCTTTCTCCCCCCCCCCCCCTTGGCCACGACCTTCTCGAACGCTGGCCGAATGAACACGAAAAGAATGACAAACTCAGGTTATAAATATCAGAAAAATCGGATAACGAAACATAGAATAATGGTGAAAAAAAACAAAGACAAAACAGTATAAAACAACAACAACTAAAATATAAGAGATATCACAATATACCTTGAAAGGAAAACTAATAGCAAAACTAGGTAGATTACCAATAATACCAATATCAGATGCATTAAGATTGTATTTTCAACAGAGAGATACACCTAATAAATATATATGCATAAAAGATAGATTAAAATGTCAATAATAAGTCGGCGATTGCAGATTTCCACTCGCTTTCAACACTGACATTTCGGCTTCATTGCACGCGAAGAATTGCCTTTGACAAATATTAACGTATAACGTTTGCTCGGGAGAAATTATAAGAATGATGACGTTGGTAATTTTATTTTTCTTTGACGAGTTAATTGGTCTAGTGACCCGAAACACACAAAGATACATGTACACACGCACGTACGCACGCGCGCGCGCATACACACACACACACACACACACACACACACACACACACACACACACACACACATACACACACACATATATATATATATATATATATATATATATATATATATATATATATATACACATATACACATACATACATACATACATATATACTGTATATATATATATATATATATATATATATATATATATATATATATATATATATATATATATATATATATATATGTATGTATATATGTATATATATATATATATATATATATATATATATGTATGTATATATATATATATATATATATATATATATATATATATATATATATATATATATATATATATATATATATATATATATATATATACACATATATATATATAATGAAATCTTTCATTCGTGAAAAGGCTACTGGATCTTGAAGAGTAAATTCAGGAAACTGGAAAATTTTCATCGTCTTAATTCCTAAATAAACATTAATAAAAAAAACTCTTTTGACTTGTGATATATTGATATAACTTTTTTGTTTGATCATAGTGTGAATGATTAAACAGAAAGAAATGAAAGAAGAAAAAATACAGCGAGGGAAGAGGGAGAGAGGGTGGGGTGGAGGGAAGGAGGAAGAGAGGGGTGGAGGGAAGGAGGGAGAGAGGGAGAGAAGATGAGAGGGAAGGAACGAGTGAGGGGAGGAAGAGAGAAGGAAGGAGGGAGAGAAGGGAGAAAGGATGGAGAGAAGGGAGGAAGACGGGAGGTAGAAGAAATAGGAGGAGGGAGGGAGAAGAAGGAGAAAGAGGAAGGGGGAGGGAAATAGAAAATAAGAGCTACCAACAGAAATTAGTGACGAATCGGAAAAAAATTGCAAGAAACTCGAAAAAAATCTTTTGAAAATCTCTTCAGAAAGAGAGAAAGATAGAGAATCTACTTATCATTACTGAAATTGGCGACACAATTTCTAGTTAACAAAGAGAGAGAGAGAAGAAAGACAAAGAAAGAAAGAAAACTAAAAGATGAAAAAAAAAATTAAAAAGGGAGAGGTCGATTGATTTCCATATTGCATCCGCCGTTGCCAGATAAATCGTTAACGTCCAACGGCTTTATCAAAATACCAAAACTCCGAATAAAACCACAAAGGAAATAATTGAAGTCCGTCTGTTGATAATAAAGTCAGCATAGGCAACGATGCAAACACTCTCTTGTTGAATATTTCGTGCTTTTGCTTTGACTATCGTTAAGTTATCATCAACTCAACAATGCACATTCCATCTCAATTCATCATCATCTCATCCCCGACAGCATCTCATAGCATCATCATCTGATCCGGACATGAACGTGAGAGAAAGAGCCTGGTCTCCTTCCCTTTCTTCTTTTCTTCTTCTCCTCCCTCCCTCTTTCACTCTGTCCTTCTCTTTTTCTCTCCCTCTTTCCCTTCCTTCTTTCCACCTTCTCTCCCCTAATTCCATATTTTTTACTCCCTCTCTTCCTCTCTCTACCCCCCTCGCCCTCTTTCCCCTTTCCCTTCTCTTCCCTCCCTCCCTTCCTCTCTCTTCCCCCCTCAATCGTTCCTCCTTCCCCTCTCCCTTAGCTTCCCACTCTCCTCCCTCTCCCTCTCCCCTTTCCCTTCACTCCAAACTTACATCTCTCCCTCCTTCACCTCTCCCTTCACTCCACACTCACCTCTCCATCCTTCTCCCTTCCCCTCTCCCTGACCTTCCTATTTCCCCCTTTCCCTCTTTTCCTATCCCCCCTCCTTTCCCTCTCCCTCTACCCCCATTCCTATTTCCCCTCTCCCTTCACTCCCCACTCCCCTCTCTTCTCCCCTCCCAGTTCCTTATCCTTCCCCTCTTCTCCCTCTCCCCCAGCTCCCTATCCTTCCCCTCTCCTCCCTTCCCCCCCTCCCCCCCAAACGTCAATCACCTGAACGTGCCCACAGTACTGTTGCCTCATCCAACATACACATTCCGAGAGCTGACTGTTTACACTTCGCCCTCCAGGTAAAACGTGGGCGCTGTGGGCGTGCGTGTGCTGTGGGCGTGGGCGTTTGTGGGCGTGATCGGCACTTCAGTTAACAGTACACCACTTAGACTCTCCCTCGACACCTTCCCCCGTTGGGTTTTCCCCCCCGACGAGCCCCGGGGGTAGGAAGGGCGCCCGGCTAGCCAGTCGCCCGCTCTACTGACTGCACCTGCACAAGCCCTGGAGGGAGGGGGAGGGGGGAGGGGCAGAGGGAAAAAGAGTGAATGTGTATATATTCTCGCACACACACACACACACACACACAAATAGTATGAAAGAGAAAGAGAAAACCAGAGAGAGATTCAGAAACCAAGAGGGAAAAAGAAAAAAAGAAAAAAAAGAAAAAAATAGAACAAGCAAGAGAAAAGCAGAGCGAAACAGCAGCAATAGACCCCTTTCTGCCATGTTGCCATAACGGGCGACCGGTTGTTTGGTTGTTAGTCATTGTTTGTTTCACTTCCCAACGGCATTTCTTCTTCTTCTTCTTCGGATGATTATTATTCCCTCTATCCTTCTCTCCCTCTAGTCCTTCCTTCCTTCCTTTCTTATTTTTTTTATTCTTCTCTCCTCCTCCTTTTCCCTCTTCCTCCCTCCTATCCTCTCCTTTTTCTTCTTTCACCCTCCTTCTCTCTCTCCCTCTCCCTCTCCTTTCCACTCTACCCTCTCCTTCTCCCCCCTCTCCCTTCTCCCTCCCCCCTACCCTCTCCTTCTTCTCCCTCCTTTTCCCTTTCCCTTCTCTCTCTGTTATCGACGCCCGAATGCTTGCTTGCCAGTTGGCTGCCTGTTTCCCTGTCCCTCGCCGAGCCTACTCCATTTGCCGACCTGCCAAGCAAAGACCTCGCTCCTGTCACATGACCGGGCTCCGTTCGACTGACTGACGGACTGACTGACTGGTTGACTGGGAAATCAACCCACGGGAAGGGGGGAGGGGGGGAGGGTGGAAGGGGGAAGGTGATAATGATGCACGGAGGAAGGATAATAGCCACCATAATTACCATTATCGTGCCGTGAGCAGTGGTAATAGGGAGGGTCGGGCCGGGTCGCGTGCAATTAATGCAAGGCTTCGGTTTGCAACAATCTGATCGGGAGAAGAGAGGTGGATGGCGGTGTGAGGAAAGGGGAGGAGGTTGGGATGGGAAAGGGAAAGGGTAGGGGAAAGGGAAAGGGGAAGGAGAGGGGGGAGGGGAAAGGGAAAGGGAAGGGGAAGAGGAAAAGGGAAGGGAAATAGGAAGAGGAGGAAAGGGAAGGGGAGGGAAGGAAAAGGGGAAAGGGGAAGGGGAAGGGGAAGGGGAAAGGGAAAGGGAAAGGGGAAGGGGAAAGGGAAAGGGGAAGGGGAAAGGGTAGGGGAAAGGGGAAGGGAAGGGGAAGGAGAGGGGGAGGGGAAGAGGAAGGAGAGGGGGAGGGGAAGAGGAAAAGGGAAGGGGAAGGAGAAGAGAAAGAGGGAAAAGGCAAGGGGAATAGGAAGAGAAGGAAAGGGAAGGGGAGGGAAGGAAAAGGGAAAAAGAAAGAAAAGGGGGGGGGAGGAATGAGAAGGGAAAGAGTAAAGGAATGGAAGAGGTAAAGAATTGGAAGGGAAGAGAAAGGAAAAGAAAGGGGGAAGAAGGGAAAGAGACAAAAAAAAGCGGATTTAAAGATGATTAAGACATCGGGTATAAGGTGGAAAAAGAAAGGGGAAGATAAAAAAACAAACAAACAAACAAAATCAGCCAAACAAATAAACAAAAGCAACACC
>BOPN01001246.1:107500-110000 GCA_017312705.2 Penaeus japonicus
GAGATAAAGGGGGGGGGGGGGGTGAAGGGGTGAAGGGGTAGAGGAGGGCACCAATTGGTGGAGAGAGGGGGGTGAAGGGAGGAAGGAGGGGGGGAAGGATGAGGTGAGAGGAGGTGAGAGGAGGCGAAGGGAGGAGTAGGGGGGGGGAGAGGGGGAAGGGGGCGAATGGCTATTTGAGTGGCGGGGATGAGGAGGAGGGGGGGAAAGGAGGGTCTAAGGAGAACACGCTCCATCTAGAACTGCAATTGAATTCGTTGCATATGTATACATGTATATGCGTATATACATGCATGTATGTATGTACACCACACATACACATTCCTACACACACAACATGCATACAAACACGCCAAGAGATTCCTCGTTTGCTGAGTAAACGACAGAACTTGAACTGATTGCAAACGGCACGTGCAACGATAAGCTGATTCATTCTTGCTGATGGAAGAGGGAGTCGGGAAGAGGAGGTGGAAGAGTGGGGAAGGAGAGGAGGAGGAGGAGGAGGAGGAGGAGGGAGAGTGGGGAAGGAGAGGAGGAGGAGGAGGAGGAGGAGGAGGAGGAGGAGGAGGAGGAGGAGGGGAAGAGGAGGAGGAGGAGGAGGAGGAGGAGGAGGAGGAGGAGGAGGAGAGGAGGAGGAGGAAGAGGATGTGGAAAGAGGAGGGGGAAGAGTAGGGAGGAGGAGGAGGAAGAAGTGGAGGAGGGGGAGGAGGAGGAGGAGGCACAGGAGGAAGGAGAATATGAAAAAGATGAAGAAGAATAAGAGGAGGAGGTAAAAAGAAGAGGTGGGGATGAGGAAGGAGAGGTGGAACAGAAGGATGACGATGAAGATGAGAATGACAACGAAGGGGGAAGAGGAGAAAGGAAAGAAGATGAAGGCTAGTACACAAAAGATAAAAAAGAGGAAGAAGAGGAAATAGTAGAAGGGAAAAAAGTAAGAGAATAAGACGCCGAAGAATAAGAATAAAAAAGATAGGAAGAGAGAGTAGAAGAAGGAGAAGAAGACGAATAAGAAAAAGAAGAAGAAGGAGAAGAAGAAGACGAAGATGAAAAGGAAGAAGAAGAAGAAGAAGAAGAAGAAGAAGAAACATCCGACGGAGACGACGACTTAGACGGCACAGGCACCCCCCCCCCCTCGCGAACAGAAGTCGTGGCCGAGGTCGTTTCGTAGACGAAGGCTGTGATCTCTCTCCCTCCGGCGCACGACGAAAACATTCCCTCTTCCCCTTCCCCTCCTTTCCCCCCCTTCCTCAGCCCCCGCCCACTCTCCCCACTTCCCCATCCCCATCTCCCCCCATCCTCCTTCCACTCTCCCCCTCTTCCCCAGCCTCCGCCTACTCTCCCCCCTTTCCCCTTTACCCCCTTCCCCTGCCCACTCTCCCCCCTTCCCAGCCCCATCCACCTCTCCCCCCTTCACCAGCCCCATCCCCCTCTCCCCCCTTCCCCCGTCCCATCCCCATCCCCCTCTCCCTCCTTTTCAAAAACTTCCCCCGCCCACTATCCCCCCTTCCCCAGCCCCCGCCCACTCTTCCCACTTCCCCCGCCCCCGCTCACTCCCCCCTTCCTCAGCCCCCTCACCCTAATGGAGAATTTTCTTTTTCTTCTTCTTATCTTTTACATTGGTTGATCTCCTTATTGTCTTTTTTCTGACTCCCATCTCGAGCTCGTCTGCCCCCCCCCCCCCCCGTTGCAAATTGCACCGTCTATTGATAGAGCAACGGAGAGTCAATCGTCCACCGGTCTATCCATCAATTCATCTGACCTGCCGGGTTGACCTCTTCGCGTGCAATGTGAGAGAATGGGTTGGGGCTTGAGGGGTTGAAGGGGGGGGGGTCCTGGAGGTGTGCAGGAGGGGGGTTTGTGTCAAGGGGGTGGGTGGGAGGTAGTATTGGAAAGGGAGAAGGGGAAGAAGAGTCAAGAAAGAGAGAGAGAGAGAGAGAGAGAGAGAGAGAGAGAGAGAGAGAGAGAGAGAGAGAGAGAGAGAGAGAGAGAGAGAGAGAGAGAGAGAGAGAGAGAGAGAGAGAGAGAGAGAGAGAGAGAGAGAGAGAGAGTGAGAGAGAGAGAGTGAGAGAGAGAGAGAGAGAGAGAGAGAGAGAGAGAGAGAGAGAGAGAGAGAGAGAGAGAGAGAGAGAGAGAGAGAGAGAGAGAGAAAGAGAGGCTCTGTCCTTTTGTTTATACATTCTTTATTCGCCTTTTTAATATATTTTTTCATCTAGATTCTCATCTAAAGAGATCTTTTTAAAATGTTGATATGTATCAACCAAGATCTTGCATTGCTTTGGTTTATCACATTTTTTATATATTTTGTCATTATCAGTATTATCATTTTTTATCATTTATTTTTTTCTTTTTGTGCCCGATACGCTAATCTTCTTGTACTTTCTTTGCTCTTCTCCTTCGCTTTCGTTCCTCCTCTGCCACACCTTCCTCTGCTCCTCCCTTTCTGTATCAATTATCATCATTTATGCCTGCTTCCTTCTTTTTGTTGTTGTTTTTCTTCTAAACA
>BOPN01001246.1:127500-130000 GCA_017312705.2 Penaeus japonicus
TCCCTTTCCTTATCTTCCCCCTTCTTGCACTCCTCCCTTTCCTTACCCTCCTATCCTTCCGTACACTCCTCTTCCCCCTCCCTCTCCTTCTTTCCCCCTCCCTCTCCTCCTCTCTCCCCTCCTTGTTTTCCCCTTCCCCCTCCCCCTCCCTGCCCTCCTCTTCCCCTCTCTCTATTTCTCCCCTTCTCTTTTCTTTTTCTTTACCTCCTCCACTTCCCTCAACCCTCTCACCTTCTCTCGTTCCCATCTCCTACCCTCCCTGTCTTCCTCCCTTCCTCCCCCTCCTCCCTTCTTCTCCCCTCCTTCCTCCTCCCTCCCCTCCTTAACATACTTTTAAAGGATTACGAGCTACCTGCGGTCCCGGATTATAGAGGGACGGGAGGGAGGGGGAGGGGGAAGGGGAGGGGGAGGGGGGAGGAGGGGTAAATGATAGGGAAGGGGTATGGGGATGCTGGGGTGACTTTGAAGGATTTCTGTAAAAGATATAATTGGCGATGAGGTAATATAATTTCTCTCTCACACACACGCACGCACGCACACACACACACTCTCACACACACACACACACACACACACACACACACACACACACACATATATATATATATATATATATATATATATATATATATATACATATTCATTTATGTGTGTGTGTGTGTGTGTGTGTGTGTGTATATGTGTGCGTGCGCGTGCGCGTGCGCGTGCGCGTGTGCGTGTGCGTGTACGTGTGCGTGCGCGTATAGATAGATATAGAAAGATAATCCGAATGATAAAAAGAGCTACAGGCTTATCCGAGTCCATCACAAAGACACAGCCCGGCGAGGATATTAACCCCATCAACTCCGATATCCGAAAATCTTTTATACGCATCAATAGACCTAAACAAACTCAATACGCTTCACGTGATCTTTGTTATCTGTTATCATTCATTCTCTTTGTCGCCTATGTCTTTCTCTATGTTTGGGCAATATTCGCAAACTAAAATGACAAACACAGTAACGTGTGTATGAAGATGAAATGAAAGATACCTATGATAAGAAGGGAGGAGTAAATTGTATTTATCATTAGCTTGCTCTTCTTCTTTCCTTTCCTCTCTCCTCTTTAAGTCTTCCTAGCTTCCTCTTTCTCTTCTCACTTATCCTCCTCATCTTCTACCTCCCTTCCGCTTCCTCTCTTCCCCTTGCTAGCTCTTCTTTCTCTCTTTCTCTCCTCCCCTACCTCTCTTCACCTTCCTCCTCTTTCCTCTATTCTCCTTTTCTCTCCCCTCCTTCCTCTCTTTGGCATGTCTGTCCGCCTCTTGTTCTCTTCTTCATTTCTTCTCTGTCTTCCCCATGTTTTCATTCCTTTCTTGCATTCCCTTCACCCTGTTCGCTTCCCTGTCTCTCTCTCCCTTCACATTTTTTTCTATTTTATCTCCCTGTCTCTCCTTCTCCCCTCTATCTTTTTCCCTTCCCTCCTTTCTCGCCTTTATCTCCCTTTCCCTTTCCTTCTTTCTCTCCTTATCATCAATTTTCTCTCTTTTCCTTCCCTTCACCCCCTTTTCTGTTCTATCCATCTTCCTCCTCCCCTCTCTTCCAACTCTTCTTCTCTTCCCCTATCCCCTCTTCCCCATCTCTTCCTCTCTTCCCCTATCTCCTCTCTCCCCTTCCCCCTCCCCCTCCCTCTCACCTACCTGTGACCCGTACGACCCGCGGGCAGCGAGAGAGAAGTGCTGACCCGGGATGACCTGGGCAGCTGGATTACCTTACCTTTGTTCCCCCCTTCTTACCTTCGAGGTAAATCCGGGGGCCACACGGGTAGCTTCTTCCTTGCCTTTACCACTTCTTTTTCTTTTTCTTACGTGTTTTTTTCTATCTTTTCTTCATCTTCCTTTTTTTTCCTTTTCATTTTTTTTCTCTTCATCTGAATTCATCTGTTTATCTATGTATTAGTATTTATATTCCTTCTGTTCTCTTCTTCTCTGTCTTCTTTTTTTAATTTTCTCTATTTATTCCCTTTATCCCTCACCTCCTACTTCCCTCATGTCCTTCTCCTCCTCTCTTCTCGTCTCTCCTTTTCTTTTTCTCCCTACTCCTGCTTCTCGTCTTTGTTCTTCTGCCTCTCTTCATCCTCTCATACCTTCTCCTCTCCATTCCCCTTCCTCCCTCTTCTCTTATCCCTCCTCCCTCCTCCCTCTTCTTTGATACCTCCTCCTCTCTCTCCCTCTTCCTTCTTCTCTTATCCCTCCTACCTCTCCTCTTACCTCCTCCTTCCCCCCCCACACCTCCCTCCTCATCCTCCCTCCACCCCCTCCCCTCCTTCCCACTGCCCCTCCAGCCAGAGGGGCCTATCGCAAGGTATCATATCTTGCGTAAGTTTAATTAAGGATAATAAGCGTAATAATAATCACATGATTATCACTCACGGTACTGTAAAGATCAGAAAATAATTCTCTCTAGGTCGGTTGCAATTATATCTATTTTTGCAATGAAGGTATGTGTTCATTATAATTGCATTC
>BOPN01001246.1:135000-137500 GCA_017312705.2 Penaeus japonicus
TTCTCCCTCTCCCCTCCCCCTCTCTTTCTTCCTCTTCCTCTCACTCTCTTTCTTCCTCTTCCTCTCACCCTCTTTCTTCCTCTTCCTCTCACCCTCCTTCTTCCTCGCCCTCTCTCATTCTCTCTCCCTCTCTTCTAAGTCGACAATCCCTTCCATGACCTTGATTAACACTTCGAGAACCTTCTGCAGCACCTTCACCCCCCACCACCCATTCCTCCCCTCCCCCTTCCTCCCCAACCAAATACCGTGACCCAAGTCTCGCACCCTCCCTCCCCCTCCCTCCCCGGGTGAGAAGACAACTGTGAGAATAAGTAAATCAAATTAAAAAAGAAAATGATTCGAAATTCTCTTGCGTAATGATATTGAAAAAAGGGATTCAGTCATGATATATATATCTTTGTTTACAAGGACAAGAAAAAAAGGGAGTGTAAAGTCCTTCTTATAATAGATTTTTCTTTAAAATGTCAACCAAGAAGAAGTTATATGATAATAATGATAATAATAATAATAATATCAATAATGATAATAATAATAACAACAATGATAATAATGATAACAATAATAACAATAATGATAACAATAATGATAATAATAATAAAAATAACAATAATAACGGTGATAGTAATAATATCAATGATATTGATAATCAGAAAATCAGAATTAAAAAATAAGAAAAAAACAACAACAACCACGACAAAAACAAATGAATAAATCGACCCCAAAATTCACTCTTGAAAGACTCAGGTTCATCCGAGATCAGCGGCGACCTTATTAGTCATTATCACCCGATCAATATCTTCTCGGACCTGCCCCTCGCCGCTTGACACTGTCTTATCAAAAGACCTTATCAACATGAGCGATATATATTAGCCGCCCCGAAAACACCTGTGTAAACGTTTAGCTTTTTTTTCATTAACTGTGGTATTTTTGTAGGAGGAGGGGGGAGGGGTAAGGGTCAGGGTCAGGGTGAGGAGGGGTATGGGAAGGGGGAAGAGGGGAGGGGAAGGAAGAGGGAGGGGGAGGTGGTAAAAAGAGGAAGGGAAAAGGGAGGGAGAGAGGGAGAGAGAGAGAGAGAGAGGGAGAGAGAGAGAGAGAGAGAGAGAGAGAGAGAGAGAGAGAGAGAGAGAGAGAGAGAGAGAGAGAGAGAGAGAGAGAGAGAGAGAGAGAGGGAGAGAGAGAGGGAGACAGAGAGAGAGAGAGAGAGAGAGAGAGAGAGAGAGAGAGAGAGAGAGAGAGAGAGAGAGAGAGAGAGAGAGAGAGAGAGAGAGAGAGAGAGAGAGAGAGAGAGAGAGAGAGAGGGAGAGAAAGAGAAAGAGAGAGAGAGAGAGAGAGAGAGAGAGAGAGAGAGAGAGAGAGAGAGAGAGAGAGAGAGAGAGAGAGAGAGAGAGAGAGAGAGAGAGAGAGAGAGAGAGAGAGAGAGAGAGAGAGAGAGAGAGAGAGAGAGAGAGAGAGAGAGAGAGAGAGAGAGAGAGAGAGAGAGAGAGAGAGAAAGAGAGAGGCAAGAAAGAGAGATGGATAGATATATAGATAGATGAATAGATAGATATACGCAAATAGGTAGAGACAAAGGAGAGCCGAAGATAAGGAGGGGGGGGGTCACCAGGAGCAGAGGGTGAGGGGGGGGGGTAGGGGGTGTCAATAGAATCTCAAAAGAATCTTAAAATGTCCTTCCCTTTTGAAAGAATGTGATGACACTAGCAATCAGATGTTCATCACCGGATGGCCGATAGTGATGGTAGTGATGATAGCGCGGGGTCATTGATGGTGATGATAGCAGTGAAGGCATAGGAACGGCATGAGGCTTTGTGATGACTGTGGTGATTGTGAGAGGAAGAAATAAACGCAAACAAATCATCACCCTTCTTTACAAAGAATAGTAATAATAATAATAATAATGATAATGATAACAATGATAATGATAATAATAATAATAATAATAATGATAATAATAATAATAATAATAATAAAAATGAAAGTGATAATAATAATGGCAATGGTAGTGATAGTGATAATGATGATGATAATAGTAATAATAGTAATGATGATAGCAATAACCACATGGACACAAAGAACTATACTACTATTAATAGTGGGAGTAGTAGTAATAGTGATGATAATAACAACAACAACAACACTCACATCACCCCCCAACCCCCCCGCGCACCCCCCCCCCCATCCCCTCCCCCCAAACCCTCAACTACACGACCCGGACACGAACCACCTGAGCACAACCTGGATATATCGGAATCGATCTCCGGAAGCATCCGATCGGCCCGTCGGCGATACCATCACGACCTCCCGAGACTTCATTTCCTTATCTCGGGATCCTGATGGCGCTGCCGCCTCCTTCGGTCGGTCGGTCGGTCGGTCGGTCGGCCTGCTTGCCTGCCTGCCTGCTTGCTGATTTTCCGGTGCAGAAGGAAATGGCGGGGGAAGGAGGGGGGGAAGAAGGGGGGGGGGGGGGTGGAAGTTCATGTTTTTTTTATATTATTGTTGCTAT
>BOPN01001246.1:145000-147500 GCA_017312705.2 Penaeus japonicus
ACCTTTGACAATTATAATACATATAACGATATAATTACACACACACACACACACATACACACACACACACACACACACATACACACACACACACACACACACACATATATATATATATATATATATATATATATATATATATATATATATATATATATATATACATATATACACACATACACACACACATACACAGACATGTATACAATAAAATTATATATATATGATACACATATATAATACACTCATAATCACGATTCAATTATCGCAGAAGAGAGAACAAGACGTTTGGATTGTGTTTCATAAACGATTGACGATAAGCGGGCTACGATATTTCCCCAAATTCTGACGACTTTATCGGAAAATATGCGGCGAATATCAAAATAAATAGTAACTAATGATATCAAAATAATTCCACTGAGAACAACGAAAGTGACACTGAACACTTTTACCAAATAAACAAAGAGTCAGACAAAAAGTCGAGAGAAAAAAAGATAATTATCCATTTTTTTCTCGCCAGGTAACTCGACTCATGCACTCACACATACACACACACGCACACACACACACACACACACACACACACACACACACACACACACACACACACACACACACACACACACACGCACGCACGCACTAACACACACGCACGCGCTCTCGCCACGGCTTTGTTCCCGCATGGCGCCGAGATATCAATTATGGCTTACATCGCACAACGATCATTAAAAGGTATGTTATTATGGTGACTTGATGGCGCATGGGGGAGGGATGACACGGGAGAAGGGGGGAGGGGGGTACTGGTAGGAGGGGGAGGCAAGGAGGGAGAGCGGGAGGGGGGAAGGAGCAGGTACGAGACACTGGGAGGAGAAGTTGGGGGAGAGAAAGAGGGGAGGAAGGAGGAGATGGAGGAGGAGAAGGGGAAGGAGGAGGAGAAGAATGAGGAGGAGGAAGAAGAGGAGGAGGAGGAAGAAGAGGAAGAGGAAGAGGAAGAGGAAGAGGAGGAGGAAGAAGAGAAGGAGCAGGAAGAGAAAGAGAAGGAAGTGGAGGACGAGGAGGAGATGAGAAAGTACGAGACGGGGTTGAGAGAGATTAGAAAATAAAATAAAATCGATAACAGAAAGAATAGATAGATAGATAGATTGATAGATAGACAGAGAGAGAGGAGGCGAGGGAGAAAGAAAGAGAGAGATAGAGAGACAAAGAAGGAGAGGGAACAAAGATAAATAAGCTTATAAGAAAACGATAGAGAGAGAAAAAAAAATCAAATCAAATCAAAGCGAAAGAAGAGAAAACAATAATAAATAAAGAAAAAATGAAAAAAAAAAAAAAGGAAAGAAAAGAAAATAAAGATAAAAAAGAATAAAAAAGGAAGAGGAAAAAAACAAAAGAAGAAAGAAAAGAAAATAAAGATAAAAAAAAGAAAAAGAAAAAGAAAAAGAAAAGAAAAGAAAAGAAAATCCCAACCGAAAAATCACGCCACTTCCCTCTCCCCTCCCCTCCTCCCCCCCCCCTTCATCATCAGCTACGTGCATAGCCATGATAGATCCATCAAAAGGCCCTCACGACCCCGGGGGAACAATAGGGTCAGGATGAACAGGAGGGGGGGCGAGGGGGCAGGGGAAGGGAGGGGCCAGGGGGAGGGAGAAAGGGAGGGGCCAGGGGGAGGGAGAAAGGGAGGGGCCAGAGGGGAGGGGGGAAAGAGAGGGGCCGGGGGGGAGGGGGGAAGGAAGGGGCTAAAGGGAGGGGCTATGAGGAGGAGACGGTGGAAGAGGGGAGGGAAAGGGAAAGAGGAAGGGGGGATGAAGGGGAGCGCATCTACTTATCGTCCTATCTACCCCCTCCTCCTCCATCCCCACCCTTACCCCCACCCCCACCCCCACCCCCTACCCACCCCTAACCACCCGGATCGAAAACCTTCCCTTGATTTAATTCTAATGCCATACGACTCTTGTGTGTGTTTTTTTATATGCTGCGTGAATTGCAGGGAACGTTATTGATAATGATGTTAGCTTTTGAGTTCCATTGCAAGGACGATCCCTTTTTTTATTCATTTTTTCTTTCTTTTATTGATCTGTCTCTATCTCATCCTCTCTTTCTCTTTGTAACACATACACAGTTAGATAGATAGATAGATCGATAGATAGATAGAGATAGAGAAATAGAGAGAGAAAGATAGAAAGAGAGAAAGAAAGGAGAGAGATAAACACACACACACACACACACACATAAACACGCACACTCACGCCCACGCCTCGAAGCCCGTGGGCAGAGGAGAGCTCGGGGTAGAGAGAAGCTTCGGGACAGAACAATGAACCAATCACAGCTACCCCCCTCCCCCTCCCCCTTCCCCCATACCCCCACCCCCCCACCTCCGGACGACACCGGGGCATCTCAACGCCACATTGTACCCGCAAATGAGTCAATGATCCGGGGATAATTAGACCCATTATTCTTGGGACATTCCCCATTCAGCTTCTCCCAATTCCCTTCCCGTCCC
>BOPN01001246.1:152500-155000 GCA_017312705.2 Penaeus japonicus
TTTGAAATTCGAATTGGGTGTTGTTGTTATTTTTGCTGTTGTTCTAGAGAGAGAAAGAGGGAGAAAAGAGAGAGAGAAAAAACGAAAAGGAGAAATAAAAAAAAATAAAAAAAGAGAAAGAAAAATGGGAAAAAAATATCAATAAAAAAATGAAAAAGAGAGAGAAAAAAAGAGAGAGAAGCCCATACACCCTCCCCCTCCACTCCCTCCACTCCCTCCGCCCTCCTCCGCCCGTGCCTCTCCAGACTGAAGCGACGCCCGAGATTTCCCTAAAAGTAGGCCTCCGCGCCCAAGTCCCCGCCGCCGGAAGTAGTGAAATGCGCGTCAGAGGTTGTCTTCGTCACGACGCCGCCCGCCCGCCCGCCCGCCCGCCCGCCCGGATGCCTTCGTTAGACTCCGCGAGAATCGCTGGGACTCCCTTTGGCTCTTGCTCAGACTTTCTCTGTCTCTCCTTTGCTCTTTCTCTCGCTCGGTTTGGCTCTGTTTCGCATTGGGTTGGATTCGTCTGTCTCTTTATGTTTGTTTGTTTGTATGTCTGTTTCTATCTCTACCTTACTCTCTCATTCATTCATTATCTCTCTCTCTCTCTCTCTCTCTCTCTTACTCACTTCTTCTCATACCCTTTCGTATTATTTCTCCACAATACACTCCATTTTCTCCCTATTTCTCTAATTTCTTCCGTACTCTACCTCTTCCTCACCCCCCCCCCATTCTCTCCTCCCGCTACCCCCTCCCTTCCCCCCCCCCCTCTCCCCCTCCCTTTTCCGCACCTTCTAACAAAAACAAAACTTTATGAACGACGACCTATATCCGTCACGACACCCCCCATCCCCTTCCCCCCTCCTCCCCCAACACGTCATCACGTTGGGTCAATCATAGGAACAAGCGATGAGGTGGGGTGGGGGGAGGGGGAGAGACACGGGGGTGAAAGGTCAGGGGGTCACATGCCTTACACTTCCCCCTCCCCCTCCTCCTCCTCCTCCTTATACCCTACGCACCGACTTCTCTCTCTCTGTCTCTCCCCTCAGGTAGAATACCCCATCACCCCCTCCCCCTCTTCCTCTCCCCCCTTGTTGTGATCTCCCTCTAATCATCTTTTTCCTTCCTCTTCTCCCTTTCTTCGACCCTAATTATCCTGTTCCTCTTCCCACTCCATTTGCATTTTTATATTTTGGGGAGAAATTCCATTGTATGTGCAGGGAGGGTCTAAAAAAACGTATGAATAATTAAAGACCGTCTCTCTCTCTCTCTCTCTCTCTCTCTCTCTCTCTCTCTCTCTCTCTCTCTCTCTCTCTCTCTCTCTCTCTCGCCTTTCTCCTCCCTCTTTGTCACCTTCCTAATCTCACCTTCCCTCTGTCACACCTGCATCACCCCTACCCCCCCCCTTTCCCCAACCTTCACATAACAAAGAGGTGCGAGTGACGTGGCTTCCTGGGGGGTCCCAGGTATGTTGTCAACACGTGGCTGTGCCTCTTTCTCTCTCAGTACCTGCCTCTGGTTCTCTTTCTGTGTTTCTTTCTCTCTCTGTCTTTTGCCCTGTCTGTCTCTGTCTCTGTCTCTGTCTCTGTCTCTCTCTTTCTCTCTCACTCACTCACTCTCTTCCTGTCTCTTCTTTTATCTCCCTCTCTCCCTCCCCTATTCCCCCTCTTATTCACTCCCAGTCTCCCTCCCCCCCTCATTCACTCCCTGCCTCCCTCCTTCACTCACTCACTCACTCACTCACTCCTTCCCTCCCTAGAGACACCTCGAGGAGACAAAGACTAAATCCATATGACCATATAAAATGCTTGCTTTGTTGGAATGAAATTGGTCGAGGGCTGGTGCAGGGAGGGGGGGAGGGGGATGAAGAAGGAGAATGAGAGAGGGAAAGATGGTGAAAGGGAAAGATAGAGGGTGGAAGAATAAGAAAGAGAGATGGAATTGTGAGAGCAGAGGAGAGGAGGAATACTCATTGTGTTTTCTTTTCATTTTTTTTCTTCTTCTAAAGGACGTATACATTATGTAGGATAAAATATAGACGAAAAAAATATGATAAATAATTTCCTATAACGTCTACTCTGTAAAACACACACACACAAACAAACAACTCTTTGAAGACTTCGAACTGAAAACCGGAAGCCATAATTTAGGTGAAATTGACCCAATGAAGGATTAGCCAGGCTGAGCAGACGGCGGGGTCAGCTCAGGTCAACTAGGACCGGAAGCGCGAACGAGGTGACAGGACGAGAGAGATGATCCTGACACCTTACGGAAACAACATACAATAGTAATGACATGCGATAAAATGTATATGCAATAGAAATGACGCATTGAAATCAACATGTAACAGAATTGACATGCCATAGGAATGACATACAACAGAAATGACATACCACAAAAATGAATTGCCGTAGAAATGACATGCCGTAGAATTGACATGCCATATAAATGACATACAACAGAAATGACATACCACAAAAATAACACGTCATAGAAAAGACATTTATAGAAATGACATGCC
>BOPN01001246.1:172500-175000 GCA_017312705.2 Penaeus japonicus
GAGAGAAAGAAAGATAGAGAGAAAGATAGAGAGAAAGAGAGAGAATGAAAAAGAAAGACAGAGACAGAAACAAAGAGAAACAAAACAAAAATATGGATCAAACTATTATAAAAAAAAAAAAAAGTCGCAAAGAACAGCACACACAATCGCCCGTCCGTGATTTGTTCAAAGAGAGCACACACACACACACACCCACACACCCACACGGGAGGGCGGACACCTCAGGATTACACTGCAGGTGCCAAGGTCAGGCCACCGCGAAGAGAAAACATGTTCTGTTTCCCCGGGGAGGAGCATGATGATGTGTGTCATGCAAACACCCACGGCTCCCTTCGTGCATGACTCTGGGCCTTCGCTAGCCACTGCGCCACGGATGGATGAGCGGATGAACGGATGAACGGCCAAGGCCTTGGTTGAGGGGAGGAAGGAAGAAGAGGGGGTGGAGGGTGAGGTGAAGGGAGAGGAGGATAAGGAGGGGAGGAGGAGGAGGAGGAAGAGGAGGAGAAGGGGGGTGGGGGACAAAGGGCGGGTCTTTTAGGGTCTTGTGGAAGGAGGGAAGAGAGGGGGAGGGAGGGAGATATGGATGGAGAGAAGGTGGGAGATAGTGAGATGGGAGGGAGAGAGAGAGAGAGAGAGAGAGAGAGAGAGAGAGAGAGAGAGAGAGAGAGTTGAGCGAGTGAAAGAGAAAGAGAGAAAGAAAGAAAAATAGGAAGATATATAGAGAGAAAGAGAGAGAAAAAGTGAAAGACAGAAAAAGCGAACGAGAGAGAGAAAGACAACTTTCTATACACACACACTTCCAGAAAGACAAAGCAATTCAAAGACGCTAAACCTAATCCGCTTCAGTTACAAATTCTCCCTAAAAAATAAATAAATAAATAAAAGATCCAGTTCTTCTTCGCAAAATCCCTTCCACTCCCTTTAGCCCATTATTTTGTTTCCACTTTCTTATATAAACGTCCTTAGTCAGCACTTCATATAGCAATAGGACGGGCGTGTTTGACTTTCTTTGTTTACACACGTCGGCCTCTCATGGGCGCTGGGCTCTGGGTTTCGCTTGCTATTCCTTGGTGTTATTATTATCATTATCATTTTTGTAATGTTGATAAAGATTTTAATTGTAATTATCATTTTGTTATTACTATTATTATTATTATCATTGTAATCATTATTTTATTATTATTATCATTATCATCATCTTTATAATGATAAAGATTTTAATTAGTAATTGTTATTATTGTCATTACTATTATCATTATCACCACTGTAATCAATATTGCTTTATCATTATCATCCTTATTATTTTTTACAATAATACAGATTATAATATCAATTATCATTATTGTTATTACTCTCATTATTATTTTATTATCATTATCATTATCAATTTTATGACAATAAAGATTGCAATAGTAATCATTATCATCATTATAATGATTACTACTCTATCTTTATCATTATCATTATGATAATAATAATAATGGTTAAAATTCATTATTATCACTACTCGTATTGTTTTTATTAGTATCTTAATTATTTTCATTATAAAAAAAATACTATAGCATTGTTATGGTATTGTTTTCGTTATTATCATTACCATCATTATAATTATGATTATTACCAATATCATAAATTATCTGTATCAGCACATCATCATCTTCAATGACATTATCATAATTACCATTACCATTATTATCATTATCCTCATTATCATCACATCAACAGTATACGATGACGGTTTGACATATTACATCAGAAAGGATAAATGAAAAGGAAATAGAGAAGAGAAGAGGGGGAGAGAAAGGGAGAGAGTAGATATGTTAATGAACAAGTGAGAAAGAGAGATAAAGAGAGTACAAGAGAGAGAGAAAGAATAAGTCTGTGAATGAACGAGTGAGAAAGAAAGAAAAAGAGAAAGAGAGAAAGAGAGAACACACATCAGCATCAACACACACTACCCCTACCACTACCTAACCACCCTATGAACCAACTCACCACATTGTGCTGACCTTTTGCTGACCTTCCAAACCTTGTAAATATTGACACAGCGAAGAGAGGCAGCAAAGCACTGTATCGAAGGCAAAGATAAGGAAAGGAATATACAGCAATGAGTGAGTGAGAGGGGGGGGGGGGGGGGCAAGGATATAGAGAAAGGGGGAGAGAGAGAAAGTGAGAGAGAGGGGATTGAGAGATGGAGAGAAAGGAGAGAAAAAAAATATAGAAAAAAGAAAAATGTTTTAATAAACGCAAAAAATGGACAATCAAATAAAATAAATAAATAAAATTCAATTACCGAAACAAATAAATAAAAACAATATACCAATAAACTAAAGATACATTGAAAAAAAAGTTTTAATTTCATCTCCTAATATTTCAATCGACTTCTGAACTTCCTCAAGCAACTTCTGAAATTTCTCAAACTTCTCAAACAACTCCTCAAACTCAAACAATTCCCCAAACGACTCCTTAAACGACTCCTTCAACAACTCAAACGACTCCT
>BOPN01001246.1:177500-180000 GCA_017312705.2 Penaeus japonicus
TTACATGGCGTATACTGTTTCTGTCTTTGTGTTGTGGCTTGGTTTTACAAGGAGAGTAAAAGGCGCGTTAATGTTCATACATGTATGAACATGAGCTTACGTGCAGACAGACAGTCAGAGATAGACAAAAAGACATATAGTCAGATGCACACACACACACACACAAATAAACAAACACACACATACACAAATAAAACGTTGTCACACATACATACACACACACACACACACACACAAACACACACACACACACACACACTTTGACATAAATAATGCCAATTATCTGCAGGTAATCAGTCCACTAACAATCATGATTATCATACACTACCATTGCATTAGAACAATAACAACCTTGGCAACAACCACAAGAAATTAACAGAATTGCAATAACAACAATAAGAGGAAAAATGACACAGATAATACAAGGAAGTAATGACATTGCACTCTGCAACCTTAACGAGCGGCCTCAAACCCTATTCTAGGGCCCCAAAATTGACCTACTAATATCCTATGTATACTAAACCACTGCCTCTCCTCCGGTCCCTGAGCTCAAGCAGAAACAAAGTGCAGAACGCTTTATTTTTCACTCTTTTTAGAGTTTTCTGGTCTCTGTCTTCTTCTTCTTCTTCTTCTTCTTCTTCTTCTTCTCTTCTCTATCTCTCCCTTCTGTTTCCTTCTATTTCTTTCTTTATCTCTCCTCTCCTCTCTCTGTCATTGTCTCTATCTCTGTCTCTGTTTCTTCCTCTTCTTCTTCTTCTTTCTTCTTCTTCTTCTTCTTCTCTTCTCTTCTTCTTCTCTCTCTCTCTCTCTCTCTCTCCTATTCTCGTATTCATCCTCCTATCTTCTTCTGTTCTTTCTCATTTTTTTTCCAAATCTCCCAAAATTCTTCATAACAATTAACCCAGCCTCACCCCCCTCCCCACACACACACCTCTTTCACTTCATCCTCCCCTTATATTCTCCCTTAACCTGAAATCCAGAAGCAACAGGGAGAAGGGGGAAGGGGAAGGGGGTAGGGGGGAGGAGCCCAAACCCCACAATTACCAGAACAATACAACCTCTCCCGACGCTCCAGAAAATTACCCAGAATGGCACCTCTCCCTCGCCACTGTAGCCAACGCGGCGCTAATACAGAACTGGGAGATGAGCAGGAAGAGAGAGAGAGAGAGAGAGAGAGAGAGAGAGAGAGAGAGAGAGAGAGAGAGAGAGAGAGAGAGAGAGAAACCACAGCCAGAAGGTGGTGTGTGGTGGTGTGTGTGTTCATATTTTGATCTCTATTCTTTTACTCTCCGCCTGACAACACCTTGAGAAAATGAATCTAGCACTTAACGATGGGTGTTCCATTCTAAGACAGTGACTGTGCTGACCATTGTCTAGGTGTTATCATAAAGAAGTAATTATTTTCCATTTGCAATTGCAACCGTTGGACTAATACACAAGGTCTCTCTCCTAAGGTAAAGATTCCAGATAAGGTTTCGGCTCTAACCTCGTTGGCAAAACTGCTGCCGTCATGACCAAAGTGGCCTCCTACTCCAAGATGGCAAAGCTGCAGCCAACTGCTTGGGTATGCATCGAAAGTCAAATAAGAGGTACAAGCTGGGTCTTCTCGATGATGATAAAACGGCTTGCTCGGCTTTTGGTATTCCTTCAGCCGTGCTTCTGGTATGACTAACAAGGATCTCACTCTTAGATGGTAAACCTGGTAAGTCGGCCAGGCCAGGGATGCATAAAACAATTGCAAAGATACCCAGTTAATGGAAGAGTATTACTTCTACATGTCAAAAAACAACGAGACATCTGCAACACGCACAAGGTGAACATGGTGTTCTGAAGGGTGGCAAAACATATGGCAACACTTAAAATTCTTGAAAGACAAGCACAAGATGAGCCAAGGCGGTAACACTGACAAACAAGAAGGTGAACACACAGAAGTTCTGGGCCGCGGTGATAACAGGGTCACTACGAGAACGCTGACAGTAAGAGTGACAGCGGGGAGATTGCGTCCTGGGGAGAATTCACGCCAATGGACATGCATTTGCATGAACAGAGTTATCATGCGCACGCAGAGAAGTACATGCAAATGCACACACACACACACACACACACGCACACACATACACGCACGCACACGCGCGTGCGCGCGAATGAATAAACAAATAAACAAAGAGATAAGAGATAAGAGAGAGAGAGAGAGAGAGAGAGAGAGAGAGAGAGAGAGAGAGAGAGAGGGAGAGAGGGAGAGAGAGAGAGAGAGAGAGAGAGAGAGAGAGAGAGAGAGAGAGAGAGAGAGAGAGAGAGAGAGAGAAAGAGAGAGAGAGAAAGAGGGAGAGAGGGAGAGAGAGAGAGAGAGAGAGAGAGAGAGAGAGAGAGAGAGAGAGAGAGAGAGGGAGAGAGAGAGAGAGAGAGAGAGAGAGAGAGAGAGAGAGAGAGAGAGAGAGAGAGAGAGAGAGAGAGAGAGAGAGAGAGAGAGAGAGAGAAAGAGAGAGAGAGAAAGAGAGAG
>BOPN01001246.1:182500-195000 GCA_017312705.2 Penaeus japonicus
GCGAACGGAAAAGAAGAAAACTGAGAATAAAAGCGTAAAGAAGTAGATTAAGAAGAAGAAGAAGATTGGTGAAGATTAAAAGAAGTAGAAGAAATAAATTAAAAAATACGTCAAAGAAGGAGAGGATTAATAAAAAAAAATAAGAATAAGGAGGAGAATAGTAAGAAGGAGAAGTAAATGATTAAGAAGAAGTAGAAGATTAAGAACAAGAAGAAGAAGAATAACATTAATAATAATAATAATAATAATAATAATAATAACAATAATAATAATGATAATAATAATAATAACAACAATAATAATAATGATAATCATAACAATAATAATAAGATTAACATGAAGAAAAAGAAGAAGTGCAAGAGGAAGAAAAAAAAATTACCATTGTGGAAAAGAACAACAACAACCACAAAGGAAAAGAAACATCTAAAAAAGAGACAAAGAACGAAAAGATAAGAACAGAGGAGCCAAGCACTAGAGGAGCAAGACCTAAACGCATCTCCAAGACGGAGTGGCCATCCAGAGCAAACACTATATTTTAGGCACCCACAGCACACGGATAACTTCGAGGCTGATATTTGCTCCTTGCAATTTGGTGCTGCTGTGGCAGTCCCTGATGGTGACCATGCAGGGTACGTATATATGGGTGTGCAGGGCGGAGGAGGAGTGACGGGGTGGGAGGACTGAGGGAGGGAGAGACGGACGGATAGATGAAGGGAGAGATGGAAGAAGGGAGGGACGGAGGGAAGGAGGGAGGGAGGATGGGACGGAGAGGAGGAGGAATAAAAAGGGGAGGGAGAGACAGAGAGAGAGATAAAAAGAAAAAAAGAAAAAAGAAGCGACACACGAAAAATAGTCAAGAAAAAAAATCGATAACAAATAGAGGAGAGAGAGAGAGATAGAGATAGAGAGAGAGAGAGAGAGAGAGAGAGAGAGAGAGAGAGAGAGAGAGAGAGAGAGAGAGAGAGAGAGAGAGAGAGAGAGAGGAGAAGGAAGAGAAAGAATAGAGTGATGATTTTATCCATGTTTATCCAATTATCCAGTGAGGAAGAAGAGGTTTTGAAAAGCAGCCAGAAGAGTGTGTCTGGGTTTTCTCAAACGATGGAGGAGGAGAAGGTGGGAGAAGAGGGGGAGGAAGAAGAGGATGGAGGAGGAGGAAGGAGGGAAGAGGGAGATGGAGAGGAGGTGGAGAGGGAGGAGGAGGGAGGGAGGGAGGGAGGGAGAGGGGGAGGAGGAGGAGGAGTGGGAGGAGAAGGAGGAGGAGGTGGAGAAGGAGGAGGAGGTGGAGAAGGAGGAGGAGAAGGAGAAAGAGAAGGTGGAGAAGAAGAAGAAGAGGAGGGAGGAGGAGGAGGAGGAGCAGGAAGAAGAAAAAGAAGAAGAGGAGGAAGTAAAATATTTTTTTTAAATGCGAATAATAATAATAATGATGAGGATAAGATTAGGGATAAGAATGTGATACTGAGAGGATGACCTTTTGGTTTTAGAGCAACAGAGGGAGTGAAAGCGCAGACAAACAGTAAGGAAACCCTTGAGATAAAATTGGTAAAAACGAGAAAATAAAACGAAATTAAGTAAGGAAGGTGCTGACCAATAAAAATAAAATAGGGAAATTCCATTACAAAACATGATTAATATCTCAATACCATTGTTATCATCAATATCATTCCAACACACTATAAGAATTGAAGCATTACTATTAGTGTTATTGCTGTTGCTGCTGATATGATTAAGATCACATCATCTTAATCTACTTTTCTATTACGGGAATGCAATATGGTCCTAATAACTATGCACAGTAAAACAAAAACAAAAAATGAGGCATGCAAGCTGTTGTTGCAAGTTACTTAATACATTTTCCTCTTATAAACCTCGCCACGTTGCAAAAACGCTACGGCACATAATGCTCCAGTTGACACCCCCTTCAAGTATGTAGAGACGCAGATTGCAAGACTTGCAAGACTAAACAAACCGCGTTGCAAGCAAAACAAAAGGTTCTCTGAAGAAACGTAATCCTTTGGCAACGGACGACCTTGTAATAACACTTGACACAGCGGGAGTTGCAGATATCCCATTGTGAGTGTCAATGTCCTTGCAACATTAAGCAATTGAAAAGACATCCTTATCCTGTGGCTGTTTCCACTCGGCAACTGCAACACTGCGCGAAAGTGATTTATGATTCGCGAATCATCAATAAAGGAAAAGAATAAGAAGATAATGTGAGAGAGGTAAAGGGGAGGAGGGAAAGAGAGAGAGGGAGAGGGAGAGGGAGAGAGAGAGAGAGAGAGAGAGAGAGAGAGAGAGAGAGAGAGAGAGAGAGAGAGAGAGAGAGAGAGAGAGAGAGAGAGAGAGAGGGAGGGAGAGAGAAAGATAGAGAGAAAGAGAGAGAATGAAAAAGAAAGACAGAGACAGAAACAAAGAGAAACAAAACAAAAATATGGATCAAACTATTATAAAAAAAAAAAAAAAGTCGCAAAGAACAGCACACACAATCGCCCGTCCGTGATTTGTGCAAAGAGAGCACACACACACCCTATCACACCCATTGATTGGAGGTGGACACCAGGATTTACACTGCAGGTGCCAAGGTTAAACACTGTGAAGAGAAAACATGTTCTGTTTCCCTGGAGGAGCATGATGATGTGTGTCATGCAAACACCCACGGCTCCCTTCGTGCATGACTCTGGCCTCGCTAGCCACTGCGCCACGGATGGATGAGCGGATGAACGGATGAACGGCTAAGGCCTTGGTTGAGGGGAGGAAGGAAGAAGAGGGGGTGGAGGGTGAGGTGAAGGGAGAGGAGGAGGAGGAGGAGATGGAGGAGGAGAGAGAGGAGGAGGGAGAGGAGGAGGGATAGGAATGTGAGGAGGAGGAGGAAGGGGATAAGAAGGGGAGGAGGAGGAAGAGGAGGAGAAGGGGGGGAGACAAAGGGCGGGTCTTTTAGGGTCTTGTGGAAGGAGGGAAGAGAGGGGGAGGGAGGGAGATATGGATGGAGAGAAGGTGGGAGATAGTGAGATGGGAGGGAGAGAGGAGAGAGGAGGAGGAGAGAGAGAGAGAGAGAGAGAGAGGAGGAGAGAGGAGAGAGAGAGAGAGGAGAGAGGAGTTGAGCGAGTGAAAGAGAAAGAGAGAAAGAAAGAAAAATAGGAAGATATATAGAGAGAAAAGAGGAAAAAAAGAAAGACAGAAAAAGCGAACGAGAGAGAGAAAGACAACTTTCCATACACACACACTTCCAGAAAGACAAAGCAATTCAAAGACGCTAAACCTAATCCGCTTCAGTTACAAATTCTCCTTAAAAAAATAATAATAAATAAAAGATCCAGTTCTTCTTCGCAAAATCCCTTCCACTCCCTTTAGCCCATTATTTTGTTTCCACTTTCTTATATAAACGTCCTTAGTCAGCACTTCATATAGCAATAGGACGGGCGTGTTTGACTTTCTTTGTTTACACACGTCGGCCTCTCATGGACGCTGGGCTTGGGTTTCGTCGGCTATTCCTGGTGTTATTATTATCATTATCATTTTTGTAATGTTGATAAAGATTTTAATTGTAATTATCATTTTGTTATTACTATTATTATTATTATCATTGTAATCATTATTTTATTATTATTATCATTATCATCATCTTTATAATGATAAAGATTTTAATTAGTAATTGTTATTATTGTCATTACTATTATCATTATCACCACTGTGATCAATATTGCTTTATCATTATCATCCTTATTATTTTGTATAATACAGATTATAATATCAATTATCATTATTGTTATTACTCCATTATTTATTATCATTATCATTATCAATTTTATGACAAATATCGTAATAGTAATCATTATCATCATTATAATGATTAATAATATCTTTATCATTATCATTATGATGTTAATAATAATAATGGTTAAAATTCATTATTATCACTACTCGTATTGTTTTTATTAGAACAACTCAAACAACAACTCAAACGACTTCTTAAACAACTCCTCAAACGACTCCTTAAACAACTCAAACAACAACTCAAACGACTTCTTAAACAACTCCTCAAACGACTCCTTAAACAACTCAAACAACAACTCAAACGACTTCTTAAACAACTCCTCAAACGACTCCTTAAACAACTCAAACAACAACTCAAACGACTTCTTAAACAACTCCTCAAACGACTCCTTAAACAACTCAAACAACAACTCAAACGACTTCTTAAACAACTCCTCAAACGACTCCTTAAACAACTCAAACAACAACTCAAACGACTTCTTAAACAACTCCTCAAACGACTCCTTAAACAACTCAAACAACAACTCAAACGACTTCTTAAACAACTCCTCAAACGACTCCTTAAACAACTCAAACAACAACTCAAACGACTTCTTAAACAACTCCTCAAACGACTCCTTAAACAACTCAAACAACAACTCAAACGACTTCTTAAACAACTCCTCAAACGACTCCTTAAACAACTCAAACAACAACTCAAACGACTTCTTAAACAACTCCTCAAACGACTCCTTAAACAACTCAAACAACAACTCAAACGACTTCTTAAACAACTCCTCAAACGACTCCTTAAACAACTCAAACAACAACTCAAACGACTTCTTAAACAACTCCTCAAACGACTCCTTAAACAACTCAAACAACAACTCAAACGACTTCTTAAACAACTCCTCAAACGACTCCTTAAACAACTCAAACAACAACTCAAACGACTTCTTAAACAACTCCTCAAACGACTCCTTAAACAACTCAAACAACAACTCAAACGACTCCTTAAACAACTCCTCAAACGACTCCTTAAACAACTCCCCAAACGACTCCTTAAACAACTCAAACAACAGCTCAAACGACTCCTTAAACAACTCAAACAACAACTCAAACGACTCCTTAAACAACTCCTCAAACGACTCCTTAAACAACTCAAACGACTCCTTAAACAACTCCTCAAACGACTCCTTAAACAACTCCTCAAACGACTCCTTAAACAACTCAAACGACTCCTTAAACAACTCAAACAACAACTCAAACGACTTCTTAAACAACTCCCCAAACGACTCCTTAAACGACTCCTTTAACAACTCAAACAACTGCTCAAACGACTCCTTAAACAACTCCTCAAACGACTCCTTAAACAACTCAAACGACCATGATACGACCACCAAAACACTCCGACATATTTGATTATTTTTTGTGTGTGTATTGTCCCCGCGTGGCCTTCATACGCACACGCCCTTCGTCAGAACGGCGCCCATTCTGCCCACCTGTGTGTGTTCAGTGCGGGCGTTTGTGTCCGTGCGGCCGTGTGTTTATTTGTTGTTTGTGTGCAAGGCTGTTTGTGTTTTTGTTGTTGTTTGTGTGTAAGGGTGTTTGTGTTTTTGTTGTTGTTTGTGTGTAAGGGTGTTTGTGTTTTTGTTGGTGTTGGCTTTAGGAGGAGGAGAAGGATGAAGAGGAAGAGGAGGAGGAAGAAGAATAGGAAAAAATCAGGAGGAAGAACATGACGACCAGGAGGAAGAAAAAGAAGAAGAAGAAGAAAAAGAGGAAGAATGAAAAGAGAAAAAACAAGAGGAAGAAGAAGGAGAAGAAGAAGAGGAGGAGAAGGAGGAGGAAGCCAAAAAAGCACCATATAAGAAGCGCCTCTCGTGGGCACGGCCGCGACAAGAACAGCTGTGACCCTGGTGGCTTTGTTGCTGCCTTCCTTGAATGCCTTTCGAGGCTACGGGAGACCTTTAAGAGGCCTTTGGATTTCATTCATTTGTTAGCGTACCTGTTCTTGGTTTTATTATTGTTGTTATTGTTGTCATTATTATCAATATCTTAATAGTCATTTCAATATTATTATTATCCTTATTGCTATTATTATTTTATCATTATTACTTTTATTATTATTTTATTAATATTAATATCATTATCATTATTACTATTATCATTGTTATTATTACTATTATCATTATTATTGTCATTATTATCATAAATATTATTACTATCATCGTTATTATTATTACTACTATCATTATGATTATTACAATCATTATCAATATTATTATCATCTTTATCATCATCACTATCATTATCAGTATTAGAAATAGTATTGTTGTTACTCTTTATTATCATCACTTTCACTATTTAATTATAGTTACTATCATTACTATTATCACCATCATAACTTTCATTAATATTATTGTCAATAGATCATCACCATAACCATTTTCATCATCATCACTGCCATTTCCCTCACTATCATCATCCTCACCCCCCCCCCCCCCCCCCGATCACCATCACCCTCCCACCCTCGTCATTATCAGAACGCAATACATCTCTGTCCGCGATGCTACGGACTTCATTTGCATAATGAGAAAGAATGTCCAGACCTGCGCTAATATGGACTCCATCTTCTGCAACGGCGTGTCTCCGTATGCAAATGATACAGTTGCAAGGGTAAACATCCTCCTTTTAAGATTCGCGTCTCTCCCTCAACCCTAATGATTCTATCTGGAGAGAGAGAGAGAGGGGGGGGGGAGTTCGTACGGCGAAATTAGGACTCCTTTTTGAGGGGGAGGGGGATGGAGGAGAGGGGGAGAGGGAGAGGGAGGGGGAGGGGAAAGAGGAGAGGGAGAGGGAAGGAGGGGAGGGGGAAGGAGAAGGGAAGGGCAAAGGAGAGGGAGAGGGAGAGGGGAGAGGGGAAAGGAGAGGGAGGGGGAGGAGAGAGAGAGAGAGAGATTCATTGCATATACATAACGAAGTGAGGTACACGCACAAGGATGTTGCATCTGCAATGTGGTTTAGATAAATGTGACTGCACTGATTGCAAAGTATGTATCCTTGTTTGCTGTACAGTGACATTTTTTCTACACCAAGAGCAAAAAATTCGGGGTCCGTATAAGTAACTAAAAAAAGTTATATGAATGGTAACAGCATAAATCATAGTCCAAATACCACAATACACCACACTTGTACACACTCCCCCCTCCCCACGCACACACCCAGCCACACACATACTCACACAAACATCTCCCCCCCCCCCCATAACACACACCTACACCTACAACCCCCCCCCCCACCACACACACACCTACACCCACAAACACCCCCCCCCCACACACACACACCTACACCCACAAACACCCCCCCCACACACACCTACACCTATAAACACCCCCCACCCACCCCCAACACACCTACACCCACAAACACCCCCCCCACACACACACACCTACACCTATAAACACCCCCCACCCACCCCCAACACACCTACACCCACAAACCCCCCCCCCCCCCCCACATACACACAACTACACCTATAAACATCCCCTACCCCCAACACACAACTTCCATTCGAGATGCGCAATAAATTCGCCAAAATGAAATTATTCTCCTCTTACAACCTTGCTCCCCCCCTTCTCCCTCCTCCATCCTCCCCCCCCCCCCCCCCATGTTCTCCTTTTTCCACATTCCCTTCCACCTCCGCTCATCCCTCCCCCCTCCCCCCCTCCTAGAGTGAGGCCATAACAGGTTCGACGAAGGGAGTATATCGCGTTATCTCCGTCCTCGTGAAGGTCGACTGACGGCAGCTCTTCTCTCCCCCCCCCCCCCCCCCTCCCTCCCTCCCTCCCTCCTGCCCCTTTTAGCTTCTTCTTCCTCTCCCTGGACCCTCTTATTATTACCATTTTATTATTATTATTATCATTATGATTACTATTATTATCAGAATTATTATTATCAATATCTTTCCTCTCCTTTCTCTTCTTCTTCTTCTTCCCTTTTCTCTCCTCCCTCACCTCCCTGTTGTTTTGTTGTTGTTCTTCTTCCTCTTCTTGCCGGAAGATCAGGCAAATCTTTTCATTTTCCTTTCCTGTTTTCTTGTTTTAACATTTTTCTTTTTATCTCTTTCTTTTTCTTCCTCTTCCTCCTCCTCCCTCTTCCTTTTCTCCTTCTCTTTCAGCTACATATCCTCTTTGTTCCCCTCTCTCTTTCTTAATCTTCATCTTCATCTTAGTCTTCTTCTTATCATTATCATTATTATCATTATTACTATTATGATTAGCATTACTGTTCCTCCCTTTCTCCTCTTCCTCCTCCCCTTCTCTCTCTCTCTCTCTCTCTCTCTCTCTCTCTCTCTCTCTCTCTCTCTCTCTCTCTCTCTCTCTCTCTCTTCCTCCTCCTCCTCCTCTTCTCTCCTTCTCCTTCTCCTTCTCCTTCTCCTCCTCCTCCTCTTCTTCTCTCCTCCTCCTCCTCCTCCTCCTCCTGCTCCTCTTCTCTCCTCCTCCTCCTCCTCGTCTTCTCTGCTCCTCCTCCTCCTCTTCTCTCCTCCTCCTTCTCCTCTTCTCTCCTCCTCCTCCTCCTCTTCTCTCCTTCTCCTTCTCCTTCTCCTTCTCATTCTCCTCCTCCTCCTCTCCTCTTCTCTCCTCCCCCTCCTCCTCTTCTCTCCTCTTCCTCCTCCTCTTCTCTCCTCCTTCCTCCTCCCTGATCCCTCCTCCCCCCCCCACACACAGATGTCAGCTGATATCCCCCACTCTCCCCAAACGCGTCCTGACAGCTCGCCCTCTCTCTCTCTCTCCCCCTCCCCTCTGTCCTACACCCCCCCTACCCATGCCCTCTTCCTCTCCCCCCACCCGCCCTATACCCCTCCCCTCGTGGTAAACAAAGAGGAACGAGGACCCAAACACGACGACTAGCACGAGGAACGACCCAAACACGACGACCACTGCATTTATTTACTTTTTTTTTTTGTCCACATCGCTTGCAAATGCATCATCCTCAAGGCGTCACCATCATTTCCATCACTATCGTCATCCTTCCCCAGACCTCTGTTAACGCCATCATCACCACCATCTCTCACACCGTCATCCTCATGTCCACCGGAAACGACTCGACTACCGGACGACCCACGACTCCTAGCCATAGTCTTCACTTTCTTCGCCCTCCTCTCCTTCTCCTCCTCTTCTTTTCCTCTTTCGTTTCCTTTTCCTTCTCATTTTTCATATTCCTTTTCCCCTTCCTCTTTTTCTCCACATTTTTTTCATATCCCTATTCCTCCCTTTGTTCTTCCCCCTCCTTCTTCTTCTTCTTCTTTTCCTCCTCCTCCTCTTTCTCCTTTCCACTCTTCCTCTTCCATTTTAATACCCTCCTCCTTTTCCACATCCCTCTTCTTCCTCCCCCCTATCCCCCCTCTCTCGTCTCATTCAACAGAAGGATTCCAAAATGTCTTAGGCTCTGGCTGGACGAAGGACATTCTGAGGATAACGTCTTAAGTAGGACGTTGAGTAGGCGACCTTGCCTCGAGCGCCCGTAACTGCTGTCACCCGCGCCCATCGTCGCCGCCCACACTCATTAAGTACATTGCTCTACTTGCAATCGTTCTTATAAGTGCGGATCAAACGAATAGACTTCTCACGTGACCAAAGATACACATTTTTTTTTACGTACGCACTGTGCAGGCACACTATATGTAAATACATGAATAATGCGGATACATAGATACATAATACACTATCTTTTGTATACATTCGATATTCGTAACGTGTACTTACACGTACACACACACACACACACACACACACACACACACACACACACACACACACCTACAAGTATAATTTATCTATATATATTTGTTTGTATGTCTGTCTATACATACATACATACATACATACATACATACATACATACACAGACACACACACAAACACATACATATATATGTCTGTATATATGTGCGTGTGAATATAAAAATATACCAGTATATTCAGCCATATATACATTTCCTTAATGAAGAAAGAAACTCGTCCTAGCTCATCCATCAGTGTATCTAGAATATCAGAGCATCGAGCAAAGCGAACGCGGGCGGAGTCCTCACATAAACACGGGCGTAGATGAAGCAAAAGGCAGCATTTCCTAAAGAACAAATGAGACGATCGGCTTAAACAGAAAAAAAACAAGTTTATAAACAGTGCCCACACACACACATTCCCTCTTTCCTTCGCCCCTCCTCTTTCCACCTCCCCCCTCCACTCCTTCCTCTCTCCTTTTCTCTCTTCCGTCCTTTCCTCCATCTCTCTTTTTACCTGTCATTTTCTCCTCTTTTCTTTTTTCTCTTCCGTCTTTTCCTCCATTTCTCTTTCCACCTCTCACTTTCTCCTCTCTCCTTTTCTCTCTTCTGTCCTTTCCTCCCTTTTTCTTTCCACCCCTCTCTCCTTTTCTCCCCTCCTCTTTCTACCCCCCCCCCCCCCCGTTCCTTCCTCTCTCCTTTACTTCCTTTCATCCTACCTTCCCTCATCCCCCCTCCCCTCCCTCTCTTCTCCCTTCCCTCTCTTAAGAGACATTATATAATGAATATAATGAATGCGTCATATCATACCTCCCCCACATCCCCTTTCCCCTGTTTCCTCCCCCCCCCCCCCACATACCTTGCACTCATGGCGGCAATTCTTCATCCTCGTCCACCTCTGCAATTGCACGTATCCTGCACTGTATTGCGGTACCGCCCTCATCACTCCTGCTCCTGCTCCTCCTCTACCCCCTCCCCCTCCTCCTTCTCCTCCCCTTCCTCCTCCTCCTCCTCCTCCTCCTCCTCCTTCTCCGCCTCCACTTGTTTCTCCTCTTCCTTTTTCCTTCTGTCCCTTCTTCTTCCTTAATTCTTCCTCCTCTTCCCGCTCCCCCTCCTCCACCTCCATCCCTCCCTACTTCCCCCCACCTCCTCACTCTCCCTGCTCATTTCCCCTCTCCACCTCCTTCCATCCCCTCCCTCCCTCCCTCCCTCCCTCCCCCCCCCTCCCTCCCTCCTCTGTAGTCAAGGATTCCTGTAACATGATCCTTAAGGCCGCTAATACGGGCGGTGTCTGTCGAGGTTCATTCGAGGGGAAGTCCCAGAGAGGGGTGGGGGGTGGGGGTGGAAGGGGAAGGGGGTAAGGGGGTGGGAGGGATTGGGGGAAGAGGGGAAGGGGTGAGGGCAGCGGAGAGGGGTGGGGTGTGGGGGGTGGGAGGGATTGGGGGAAGTGTTATTGGAAAAGGATTGGGGAAGGAGGTGAGAGGGAGGGATTGGGGGAAGGGGGTGAGGGGAGCGGAGAAGGGTGGGGGTGGGAGAGATTGGGGAATGGGATGAGGGATGGATGGGGAGGGGTTGAGAGGGATTAGGGGATGGGGGTAAGAGTGCAAAGGGGAGGGGGGTAAGGGAGTGGGAGACAGCGGGTTTGGTTGTAAACAGTAGCAGCAGAGGTGATGATGCATGTATGATGGTGATGATGGTGAATATAAAGGGCAGGGAGGGATGGTGATAATAATGATAGTGATGGTGCTGAGTGGTGATGGTGGTAATAATGACAATGATGGTGGTGGTGATGGTGCTAACAATGGTGAAAGGTAAGGTGGTTGAGAGTGAGGATGGCGTTATGGGTGATAGTAATAATGACAATGATGATGATGATGATGAGGATGGTGAGAGTGAGGATGGTGGTGGTAGTGATGTTGAGTGATGGTGAGTGCAGCCGCGGGGATAGAGTGATAACGGTTATGATAATACCATCGATAATGACTTTCTTGGTTAATACTGATTCCGATTATGATAATAACGAGGGCGATGAGACTGACCAGAATCCTAGAACAAGAACAAGAGTAAGAACAATAATAATATCGCAACAAGAAAAACAAATACAACAAATAAAAACAATAAAGCAAAACACATGGGACAAGGGCCGCCTCTCGCGTAAGCCAATAACAAAAAACATGAACAACAACAATGTGGAAAATAGACAAATACAACGAAAAAAACAACGAAACAAATAAATAAGGCGAGGCTTAAAGGCCCACAACGTAAACAAGAACAAAGAACAACGACAACAAAAAGAACAACAAATACCCCACAAATACAAGAAACAAAACAAGAAACAAATGAATGACTCCAACGGCGAGACTCGCGGCCGCCCACCACGTGTCTCGCATCCTCGTGCAACACCGGACGCCCGCAACGCTTCCGGTGGCACATCTGCCTCGTGCATTCTTGCAGGTGATGGATGGGGCGGAATCCTCAAGGTCGGGGGAATTGGGGGGGGAGGGGGGGGATGGGGAATAAGGGGAGAGGAGGATTAGGGGAGGAGGTAAAGGAGGGAAAGAGGGAAGGGAGAGAGGAAGTGGAGGTGGGGAGGAGGGGGAAATTATGGGGGGAGTGAGGGGGGCAGAGGGAGTGGGGAAGAGAAGTGAGGAGTGATGGAGGAGGGGAGGTGCGAGTGAGAGAGGAAAGAGGGGCATGAGGAAGGGAAGAGGGTTAAGAATGTAGAATAGAGGGGAAGTAGAGATGAGGAAGAAGAGGGAGAAAATGAAATAGGAAAGAAGCAGGGAGAACAAGGTAGGTGAATAGAGAAGGGAAGGAGTAAGGGGAGGGGGGGAGAGGAAGGGGAAGGCCAAATAAGTATAATAATTTAAAATTACCGAATTACAAAGATCAGATGACAAAAATATTTAATAGTGATAGTGAAAATCACACCAATATCAACAGCAATAACTAATAATAATGA
>BOPN01001246.1:207500-212500 GCA_017312705.2 Penaeus japonicus
TTTCTCACACGCTTTCTTTCTTCTTTTGTCTTGTCTAGGTGTTTTCTTTCGTTATCTCTCTCTCTCTCTCTCTCTCTCTCTCTCTCTCTCTCTCTCTCTCTCTCTCTCTCTCTCTCTCTCTCTCTCTCTCTCTCTGTCTTTATTTTCTTACTCCCTGTCTCTCTCTCTCTCTCTCTTTCTTGGTCTTGTTCTCTCTCTCTCTCTCTCTCTCTCTCTCTCTCTCTCTCTCTCTCTCTCTCTCTCTCTCTCTCTCTCTCTCTCTCTCTCTCTTTCTCTCTCTCTCTCTCTCTCTCTCTCTCTCTCTCTCTCTCTCTCTCTCTCTCTCTCTCTTTCTTGGTCTTGTTCTCTCTCTCTCTCTCTTTCTTGGTCTTGTTCTCTCTCTCTCTCTCTCTCTCTCTCTCTCTCTCTCTCTCTCTCTCTCTCTCTCTCTCTCTCTCTCTCTCTCTCTCTCTCTCTCTCTCTCTCTCTCTCTCTCTCTCTCTCTCTCTCTCTCTTGATTTCTTGCTCTCTCTCTCTCTCTCTCTCTCTCTCTCTCTCTCTCTCTCTCTCTCTCTCTTTCTTGGTCTTGTTCTATCTCTCTCTTGCTTCCTTTTTAAAGACCCGGCTAATGAAAAGCCATTATTTACTTTCGCGAATGGTGTTTTAACTTCATATTTACCTTTCTTTCCCCCCCCCCCCCCCTGTCTCTCTCTGTCTCTCTCTCTCTCTCTTCCTCTCTTCGCGATTTCCGGCCATTAGCTACCTTTCGCTCTTCTTTCGATCCTGTTATGTCATCTCGTCGGCGTTTCAATGGAATCTTTCGTTTGCTCTTGAATCTTTTTTTTTCCTTTCTCATTCCCGTTTGGTTGAACATGATCTCTGTCTGTCTGTCTGTCTGTCTATATGTATGCCTGCCTGCCTGTCTGTCAATCAAAATTGTAATACGATCATTAGTATCGACCATTCAAAAGTTTGACCAAATACTATTAAAAGCTACGACCTTCCATCTACCCTCCGAACCATCAGCGATCCACTCAGCATGCCAATCTACCTTTCCAACTGGGATAACGAAACACAATTCACACTCCGGACGGACCAACAACCATTGGAGAGTCGATCTACCATTCCAAGATACCAGTCCACCATAAATCGCTTCACCTCTTGACTTTATTCCTCCTTTTCTCCTTCTCCTGCTTTCTCTCCCCCCCCCCCCCTCTTTCCCTGTTTCTCGCTTTCCTCTCCGCTTCTCCTATCTTTTTTTTCTCTCTCTCCTTCTCCTTTCCTTCGCTTATACCCTACTCTGGTTCTAACTTCTTTTCCACCTCCTTCTTTCTCCCTTTCTCTTTCTTCCCTCCCTCCTCTCTCCCTTATTCCCTCCATTTCTACTAGCGCCCTTCCCTCTTTTCCACCTTTCTCCCATTACCTCCTCCCTCTTCTTCCCTTCTTTCTTTACCTATCTCGCCCTTCCCCCTTTCCCACGTTTCCCTCCTTTCTCCCCCTCCCAACTCCTTCTTCCCCTTTCCCTCCCCTATCCCCATCCCTCCTCCTCCTCCTCCCTCCTTCCTTCCTTTCTCCATCTCTCCCCAGCCCACCCCTCCTCCTCCCTCCTCCCCTCCCTCCTTCCTTCCTTTCTCCATCTCTCCCCTGCCCATCCCCCCTCCTCCTCCCTCCTCTCTCCCCCTCCTTCCTTCCTTCCTTTCTCCATCTCTCCCCTGCTCACCCCCCCTCCTCCTCCCTCCTTCCTCCCCCTCATCCGTCATTCCTTTCTCCATCTCTCCCCTGCCCACCCCCCTCCTCCTCCCTCCTCTCTCCCCTTCCCTCCTTCCCTCCTTCCCCCCCCTCCTCTCTCCCCCTCCCTCCTTCCTTCCTTTCCCCATCTCTCCTCTCCCCTCCCCTCCCCACCCCCCTCCTCCTCCTTCCTTTCTCCATCTCTCCCCTGCCCACCCCTCCTCCTCCTTCCTTTCTCCATCTCTCCCCTGCCCACCCCTCCTCCTCCTACCTCCTTCCTCCCCCTCCCTCCATCCTTCCTTTCTCCATCTCTCCCCTCCCCACCCCTCCTCCTCCCACCCACTGAATTTGCCTTCGGGAGATCATCAGAGCCTTGTAATGGCCCGTGCTTATGTCTGGTCACACTCCCTGACCGGAGGTTACGAGTCCAGGCTTAATGACCAGGTAATGCCCCGTTCTTCAACCCCCCCCCCCCTCCCTCTTCCTTACCCCCCCCTTCTCTCTCTCTCTCTCTCTCTCTCTCTCTCTCTCTCTCTCTCTCTCTCTCTCTCTCTCTCTCTCTCTCTCTCTCTCTCTCTCTCTCTCTCTCTCTCTCTCTCTCTCTCTCTCTCTCTTACTCTCTCTCTTTCTCTGTCTCTCTCTCTTTCTCGCTCTCTCTCTCTCTCTCTCTCTCTCTTACTCTCTCTCTCTCTCTCTCTCTCTCTCTCTCTCTCTCTCTCTCTCTCTCTCTCACTCACTCACTCTCTCTTCTTTCTCTGTCTCTCTGTCTGTCTCTCTCTCTTACTTTCTCTCTCTCTTACTCTCTCTCTCTCTCTCTCTCTCTCTCTCTCTCTCTCTCTCTCTCTCTCTCTCTCTCTCTCTCTCACTCAGTCACTCACTCATTCTCTTTCTCTCTCTCTCTCTCGTTCATTCGCTCACTCACTTACTCACCCCGTCTCTCTCACACACTCTCCCCCGTCCCCTAGATTACACCTTTCATATCCGTGTACATACCCCCCCCCCCCATTCTCCTCCCTCCCCTCCTCCCCCCCCCCCCCTTTGTCTGCCCTTTTCTTTATATTGTCCGGAGTGTTGATGCGTGGGCAATGTGTAACCATTTGTTTTGTGTGTTTGTCTGTCTATTGTGTTAATAGTGGTGATTGCAATGCTAATAATTAAAACTTTTTTATTATAGTTTGCTGTGATCATTATCTTACGTAATTATCATTACAACTTTTGTAGACCAGATATAAAGGGCCATTACGATCATGAAAACAATTAAAAGAAGAAAAGAAGTGTGTGTGTGTGTGTGTGTGTGTGTGTGTGTGTGTGTGTGTGTGTGTGTGTGTGTGTGTGTGTGTGTGTGTGTGTGTGTGTGTGTGTGTGTGTGTGTGTGTGTGTGTGTGTGTGTGTGTGTGTGTGTGTGTGTGTGTGTGTGTGTGTGTGTGTGTGTGTGTGTGTGTGTGTGTGTGTGTGTGTGTGTGTGTGTGTGTGTGTGTGTGTGTGTGTGTGTGTGAGCAAGCCCGTGTATTCATGTGTGTATGTGTGTGTGTGTGTGTGTGTGTGTGTGTGTGTGTGTGTGTGTGTGTGTGTGTGTGTGTGTGTGTGTGTGTGTGTGTGTGTGTGTGTTCGTGTGTGTGTGTCTGTAATTCTTCCCCGCCGTAATCACAATACCTTCCCACTATCCATCCAGGTAACACCAATAGGCCATTATCATCCCCCTAATGTTGCTTTCACACACCTAACCACACTCTTTTATCCTCTCCGAAGCGTCGAAATCATCACCGCAACATCACATAACCCCCGACCCCCGACCCAACCCCACCCCCATCCTACCCCTACCACCGCTGCACAAAAGAAGACAAAAAAATACGTGTCGCTGTCTCTTTCTTTCTTTCTTTCTTTCGGTCTTTCTGTTCTCTCGTCTCTCTTTCTCTCTCTCTCTCTCGCACTCTCTCTATCCCTCCTTCCCTTCCCTCCCTCCTTCCCTTCCCTCCCTCCTTCCCCCATCCCTCCCTCCCTCCTTCCCTACCTCCTCCCCCTTCCCTCCTTCCCCCCTTCCCCACCTACCTACCCCTCCCCTTCTCCCTATTACCCCCCCCCCTCTCTCTCTCTTTGTCTCTCAATCATCAAGTAATTCTATTGTTGACTTCGCAATTAGTCGGGGAGCGTCAGTCAGAGAGGTGCGGACGACGCTATAACAATGAGATGAATGGGGTCTTCTTGCATTGGCTTGAGGAAAGAGGGAGGGGGAGGGGGAAGTGAGTGCGGGAGGAAGAGGAGGAGGAAGAGGAGGAGGAAGAGGAGGAAGTGGAGGAGGAGGAAGAGGTGGTGGAGTGGGAGGTGGTGGAGGTAGAAGTGGAGGTGGTGGTGGTGGTGGAGGCGGTGGTGGTAGAGGTAGAAGTGGAGGTGGGGGAAGAGAAGGAGGAGGTGGTAGAGGGGCTGGAGGAAGAGAGGGAAGAGGAATAGGAGGAGATAGAGGAGGAGGTGATAGAGGGGATGGAGGAAGAGAAGGAAGAGGAATAGGAGGAGGAGGAAAAGGAAGAGGAGGAAGAGGAGGAGGTGGTAGAGGGGATGAAGGAAGAGAGGGAAAAGCAATAGGAGGAAAAAAAGAAAAGAAAAGAAAAAAGTAGCTGAAGAACAAATAAATAAACACAAAGAAGAGAGAGAAAAAAAAAAATAATAATAATAAGAGGACGACGTAGAAGAAAGAAGACGAAGAAGAAGAAGACGAAGAAGAAGAAGAAGAAGAAAAAGAAGAAGAAGACGAAGAGTGAAAAGAAGGACCAGAGAAGGTATCCCCGAGATGCGTATCGCGGTCTGTATCAAAGTGGCCTTGTCATTGAAACACGAATCGCCTTAAGTGGGAAAAATGAAGACAGAGATTGACATAAAGGAACTGTGATAGACAAAATGGGGGGAGGGGGGAGGGGAGATGAGGATGGTGGGGGGAGAGAAGGAAGTGGGAAGGGTGAAGAGAATGGAGGAGGAGAGAGGAAGATTGAGAAGGGGGCGAGAGAGAGAGGAAGAGAGAAAGAAAGAAAGAAAGAAAGAAAGAAAGAAAGAGAGAGAAGGAAGATGAAGAAGGAAGAAAAAAAAAGGAAAACGAGGAAGAGGAGGAAGAAAAATAATACATATCTAGGATAACAAAAATGTAAAAAAAAAGAAAAAAAAATCAAACAAATAAACAAACAAAAAACAGACGAAAAGAACCAACCACAAGAAGCAAATATCACCGCCTAGTCTTTTTCTAAACCACAAAAAAGAAAAAATCAAAGAAAGAAAAAAAAAAAAAAAAAACAGGAAAAAATAGT
>BOPN01001246.1:220000-227500 GCA_017312705.2 Penaeus japonicus
GGACTTGACGTATTGACTGGCTAATCGACAGTCGGATTCGCTCTGTATTCACACAAGGTGGGGCCTTATCTTCACCTCTATTTGTATTTCTCTTTGTCTTTCTCCTTCTTTCTTTCTCTCTTTCTTTCTTTCTTTCTTCTTCTTTTTCTTTCTCTTTCTCCTCCTCTTCTTCTTCGTCGTTTTCCTCTTCTCCTTCTTCCCCATTTTCTCATTAATAATTTCCTTCTCTTTCTTCTACTTTTTTTTATCTTTTCTTTTTTCATCATCTCCTCCTTCCTCCTAAAACTCCTCCTCCTCCTCTTTTTCCTCCTCCTCTTCCTCTTCATCCCCTTCCCCCTCCTCCTCCTCCTCCTCTTCTCCTTCCCCCTCCTCCTCCCCCTCTTCTCCTTCCCCATGATCATTATCGGCCTCTCGCTTAATAAAGAGAGTGGTCGTGACTCACTCAAGGGGAGCGGCGCCCCTGTCGGTGGGGGGGGGGGGCGCTTGCTGTTGTTCTGCAATTGCTTCAGGAAGGAGTGTGTGTGTGTATGTGTGTGTGTGTGAAAGACAGACAGAGAGAGAGAGAGAGAGAGAGAGAGAGAGAGAGAGAGAGAGAGAGAGAGAGAGAGAGAGAGAGAGAGAGAGAGAGAGAGAGAGAGAGAGAGAGAGAGAGAGAGAGAGAGAGAGAGAGAGAGAGAGAGAGAGAGAGAGAGAGGGAGAGAGAGGGAGAGGGAGAGGAGAGAGAGAGAGAGAGAGAGAGAGAGAGAGAGAGAGAGAGAGAGAGAGAGAGAGAGAGAGAGAGAGAGAGAGAGAGAGAGAGAGAGAGAGAGAGAGAGAGAGAGAGAGAGAGAGAGAGAGAAAGAAAGAGAGAAAGAGAGATAGAGAGAGAAAGAGAGAGAGAGAGAGAGAGAGAGAGAGAGAGAGAGAGAGAGAGAGAGAGAGAGAGAGAGAGAGAGAGAGAGAGAGAGAGAGAGAGAGAGAGAGAGAGAGAGAGAGAGAGAAAGAGAAAGATAAACAAAAAAGAAACAGAGAAAGAGAATGAGCAAAAGAGCACCACCCACGCACAAAAACATTCCAGGCTCGAGATCCCCCCGCCCCCCCAGTCGCTTTCTCCCGCCTCGCCATTAGACGGGCAGAGCGCGACGAGACAGATGACGAGGTGACTGCCGAGTACATTAATGTCGACCTGTAAACGGCCCCAACAAATGACTCTCTCGCGGGTGGGAGGCGGAGGTGGGGGAGGCACCTGTCGCTTTTGAGGGGTAGGGGGGGAGGGGAGGGGGGGGAGGGGAGGGGAGGAGAGGGAGAGGGGAAGCGAGTGAGGGTGTTTCGGATGGGACGAAGGGATAATGTCACAGGGATGGGTGGGAGATGGGATGAGAGAGAGAGAGAGAAAGAGAAAGAGAGAGAGAAAGAGAGAGAGAGAGAGAGAGAGAGAGAGAGAGAGAGAGAGAGAGAGAGAGAGAGAGAGAGAGAGAGAGAGAGAGAGAGAGAGAGAGAGAGAGAGAGAGAGAGAGAGAGAGAGAGAGAGAGAGAGAGAGAGAGAGAGAGAGAGAGACAGACAGAGAGAGAGGCACGCACACAAACAAGAGAGAAAAAAGCTCTACTTGTGACTTGCTTACTTTCTTGAGTGAGTCACCCATTCACACAACCCGGACCACTTCTACCTCTCTTCTCTCTCTCCCTCTCCACTTATCTACTTCTCTTCCGCTCTCTACTTTTTTCCCTCTATTCCTTTCACTATTTGTCTCTCTTCCCCTCTTCTTTTCTAATTTCTACCTATCTACCTGAAAGACAGAGACCCTCTTAACTTTTCTAACTCTTTCCCTCTCTGCTCTCCTATTTACTATCTATCTACTTATCTACCTCTCTCTAGTTTCTACCTCTCTTCTTTTCTACCTTTATACTCTCTACTTATCTACCTCTCTCTACTCTCTCTACCTCTCTACTATCTACCTCTCTACGTCTCTAACACTGCTTTTCTACCTCTCTACCTCTCGCAGTCACTACACTTACCCTCGAGATACCGAAGGGTCCATAAAGAAGAGGAAAAAGGAGAAGAAGGAACGAAAAGAAGAGAAAGAAGAAAAGAAGAAAAACAAAATCCGAAAACGAAGAAGGAAAAATAAGAGGAAGATGACGAAGTAACGAAAAAGAAAAAAAGAATAAGAACAAAATAAAAATGACGAAAGGGACGAAAAGAATAAGAAAACGATCACAAAGTAGGAGGGAAACAGAAAAAATGACGAAAAAGAAGTAAAAGAAGAAGAAAGTAATGAAGAAAAAGAAGAAAATGACAAAGGAGACGAAGAAGAAGAAGAAAACGAAGAAGAAGAAGAAGAAAAAGAAGAGGAAGAAGGCGCTGAAGAAGGATTCTGCAGTTCCCTCCCGAACAAGGTCCGAAGCCGCGACCCGATGCTCCTATCCAGCGTGACCTTGCCTGACCTCTGCTAACGCCCCTTGCATAGACGCACGTGTTCCGCCCATACGCCCTGCCCTCTCTGCTTAGTCGGTTGTTTATGCCCTTTTTTTAAGCGCCAATTTTCACTTTCTCTTTCTCTCCGAAGTTTTTTGAGTGTGCCCTTTGTCTCTGTCTGTCTCTATCTACAAATTACGCACAGACACAAAAACGATTGGATATACACTGTGCATAAGTACTCTCTCTTTCTAACCTCCATATCTTTCTCTTTCTCTTTCACACTCTCTCTCTTTCTCTCTTCCTTTTTCTTTCTTTCTTTTATCTCTCTTTCTCTCTCCTCTATCTCTCTCTCTCTCATTCTTCTTTCTCTCTGTCTTTCTATTTCTCTTTCTTTCTCCCACTGACTTTCTCTCTCATTCTCTCTCTCTGTCTCTCTCTCTCTCTTTCTCTCTCTCTCTCTCTCTCTCTCTCTTTCTCTCTCTCTCTCTCTCTCTCTCTCACTCTCTCTCTCACTCTCTCTCTTTCTCTCTCGCTCTCTGACTCTTTCTTTCTCTCTCCCACTAACTAACACACTCTCTCTCTCACTCACTCACTCACTCACTCACTCACTCTCTCTCACTAACTCACTCCCTATCTCTCTCTCTTTCTCCCACTAATTCCCTCGCTCTCTCTCTCTCTCACTCTCACTCTCACTCTCACTCCCACTCTTACTCCCACTCTCTTCTACTAACTCACTCTCTCTCCCACTCACTCACTCACTCTCTCTCACGCAACAAAGGCGAGGTGTTGAAGCCTCGCTTGTCAAGACCACGGTGAGGGTCGCGGGCTGGTCTGTGTGTGGCCCAGGGTTCTGTTGCATGGGGTGTTGTTGCATGTGGGCGTTGTTGCAGGAAGGGATTGAGCGGTGGAAGAGGAATGCTTGGAGTAGGAGGAAGGGGAGTGGGGAAAGAAGAGCGGAGGAGGAAAAGGGGAAGTAGGAGTGAGAAATGGAGTAAGAGGAGGAGGGGCTGAAGAGAAAGGGGAAGAGGCTGGTAGAGGATGGGAGGAGAAAACGTGGGGGAGATGTGAAGAGAGGAGGGGAAAGGGGAGAAAGAGAGAGGAAGAGAGCTGAAGGGGTGATGGAGGAAAAGAGTTGAAAGTGTGGGGGAGAGAACACAGGGGAGGGGAGGGAACGGCGGCGAAGAAGAGAAAGGGAAGGAAAGAAGAGAAAGAAAGCTAAGGGCACGAGGAAGGAAAGTAGAGAAGAAAAAAAAGGAAAAGGGAGACAAGAGAGAGAGAGAACAGAGGAAAAGAGAAGAACTTCTTCCCCCCGCCTTAACCCCCTTCCCCTCCCACCCCCATCTCTCTCTCTCTCTTTTTCTCTCTCTCTGCTTCCCACGCCCCTCCCCCCTTCCCCCCCTCCCCCCTCAAGACAGGACAATAGCTCGGTCTCTCTCATAAGCTTCGATGATGGACGTAAAGGTCGGGAAGTTTTAGTTCAATTTGCTGCCTCGACTTCGCATTCAATGGAAATGAAATTTGCTAAGTGACTTCTAGCCGGTGAGGGAGGGAGGGAGGGAGGGAGGGAGCGAGGGAGAGAGGGATGGGAGGAAGGGAGGGAGGGATGGGAGGAAGGAAGGGAGGGAAGGAGGTAGGATGGGCTTGTGGGAGAAGAGGAAGGAGGGTGGGAGGGAGAGGGATGGGAAGGAACGAAAGAGGAATTAAGAGAAGAGTGAGAGGAATTAAGGGAGGAAGGGAGGGATGGTTGGGGGAGTGGGAGAGGGAGGAAAGGAGAAACAGTGGGACTGAATGAAGCGAGGGAGAATCATAAAAATAGAAAAAAACACTAAAGAGAAAGTAAGAGAAGGAGAGACTAAAACCCAATTTTCAATCTATACCTAAACGTGTCCTCTAAATAGCTTTAGCGCCTGTGTGCGTGTCCATGTGCGTATGTGCGTAGAAATCAGTTACGGTGCCACTGAATATCCACTTCCAAGGGTACACCGATAAGCCTTTTACTTTCTGATGAAACTCAATAGCAGGTCTTGTTATCTCCGCCGGCAACCTCCCCCCCCTTCCTCCTCTCCCCTAACCCCCCTCCCCACTTTCCCTCCTGTCCTTCCATCCCCCCTCCCTCCCCTTTCCTCTTTCTTTCTCTGTCTCTATCTCTCTGATGGGTAATGGCCGTCACTATAATTTTCTCCTTTCCTTCCCTCTCTCTTTATCTTTCTTCTGGTGTCGTTGTCTGACTATTATTTTCTTCTTTAATCATTATATTTATCTTTAAAATCATTGAATTTTTTCTTCTATTTTTACTAACCTTCTTGTTTATTTTCCATTTGTCTTTCTTTTATTTTTCTCGTGTTTGTTCTTGTTCCTTCCCTTTTCTGTCTTCCTTTTTTTTTTACTTCATTTCTTCCTCCTCCGCGTTTTCTTCTTTTCCACCGACATACCGCTGATTTTCTTCTATTCTTCTTATTCTCCTTCGAAATCAACTCTCTCCTCCCCCTATCTCTCCCCTTCCCCTCCCCCTCCATCGCCTTCATCCCTAACCTTATCATCCTCTTCACCTCCCTCTGCCCCCAACCCCCTACTCCCCTTCGATGACTACCCCACTCTTCCCTCCCTCCCTCCCTCCCTCCCTCCCTCCTCCCTCCTACACCTCCCCTCTACCCAACCTCTTCCCTGCCTACTCCTCCTATGATCTCCCTCCCCATCCCTCCCCCCCTTATCCCTCCCTCTTCTTCCTTTATGAATCCCCTTCCCCTTAACTCCCTACTCCCCCCCCCTTTATACCTCTAAGACTCCCCCTCCCCACCCCCACCCCTCTACCCCCCCACCCCCGCTAAACAAAGACTCATAAAACCCCTCAACATATAGACCAGGTCAGACACGACTCCTCCGGGTCACGAGGTTAGTGTCCTTCGCTACAAAACTTAGGTCAGGGGTCAGAGGTCAGCTGCAGCTAACCGTAACACGTAAGAAGTGAGTGAAGTGACACTTGACCGCCTCGGCTTTGTGTGCCCGTGACCGCAGAAGCTATAATCTCTGAAGACAGGTTGGCTCTCTGGCAGGTAGGTCTTTTGTGTGTGTGTGTGTGTGTGTGTGTGTGTGTGTGTGTGTGTGTGTGTGTGTGTGTGTGTGTGTGTGTGTGTGTGTGTTCATTTTACCTTTTTCTTAATTTTTGAACTTTTTTGTTTTTATGTTCTCTTTTCGTGCTTTCGAGGGAGAGAGAGATGGAAGTACGGAGGAAGGGAGAGGGAGAGGGAGAGAGGGAGAGAGAGAGAGAGAGAGAGAGAGAGAGAGAGAGAGAGAGAGAGAGAGAGAGAGAGAGAGAGAGAGAGAAAGAGAAAGAAAGAAAGAGAAAGAAAGAAAGAGAAAGAAAGAAAGAGAAAGATAGAGATAGAGAAAGATAGAGAAAGAAAAAGAGAAAGAAAGAGAAAGGCATAACACTCCCCTCCCTCCCCTTTCCCCCACCCCTTTGTTTCGTCCGCAGCGATGGGCCGCGATTAACTTTTTGAAGACGTTTCCAGATCAGATCCGATTACCCGAAGATGGCGCCGCTCCTCCGTCTTCTCCTTCTTTCGTCCTGTCCTCCTCTTTCTTTCTTTCTAATTCCAGATTTTTTGGGCCTTTTTTATTTCAAATAAACGAAAGAGGGAAGAAGGGAAAGAGGCGAGGATGAGGACGAAGAGTGGATGGTGGGAGAGGGATTATTTCCGTTTTATTTTTTTTATTTATCTATTTTTTTTTCCTGTCTCTTCATCTTTGTTCTTCCTCTTCTTCCTGATCCTTCTCCTCTTCGTCTTCTTTTTTTCTTTCTTATTCTTCTTTCGTTTTCTTTCTTTCCTCCTCTTCCTTCTTTTCCATATTTGTCTTATCATAATTATCCTTATCATTACTATCATAATTATTATTATCATCATAATAATCATTATCATTATTACTATCATTATCATAATCATTACCCTTATCATCATTATCATTAAAATCATTATTATCAATATCGTTATCATTCTCCTTCATCTTCTCTTTTTTTATTCAAGGAATAAATAATAATAATAATAATAATAATAATGAAACGAGGATAGAGAAAATGAAGCAAAATAATTGATAAAAAAAGGTGAATGAAATAATGTTAATAACAATGACAAAATTATCAATAAAAACAGTAATACTAGTAACGATGATAATAATAGTAGTAGTAATATTCCGAAAACATTAAAAAAAATAATCCCGAACAGAAAGGGAAGGCAAGATCATAAAAATAAGTGAGAAAGAGAGAGAGAAACGAAAGACAAGAGGGAAAGAAAGCAGCTTAGGAGCGAAAGAGCGAGCGAGTGGGCGAGAGAGTACGACCCACAATAAATTTCACTTACATAACATCTCGTGTATGTCTAATGAAGTCTGGAATTTATAATATAACAAAACACGATTGGGGCGGAGACTCCCTCGTCGCTCTCGCTCGCACGGCGCACGGCGGAGCGGAAGCCGGAGTCGAACGAGGAGAATCGATGAATATTTGGCCGTGGATTCGAACGAGGATTCGAACGCGGATTCAAATTATGGTTCAAACGCGGGGTATGAGCGTGGATTCGAACCAAGATTCGAACGTAGCGAAGTCTGAGCGAGGATTTGAAAGAAAAGATTCAAAACGAAGATTAAAAATAAGGACTCGATGCGAGGCAATTCAAGAAGAGGTTTCAAAGGAGATGATTCAAAACAAGGATTCGAACAACGATGATTCGTACGACGAAACGAAGGAGATTCGTGATTTGCTGTGCAGCAGCGGCGGGAACTCTCTCATGCAACATTGCAATCGGTTGCAAGGGGGCGTTTCATTGCTGGATTTGAGGTAAGTCGTGATTTTTAGACGCAAGCGGGGAGAGGAAGCGAGGGAAAGGGGAAAGAGAGAAGGGGTATTGAGATATCAGGGTGGAGTGATAGAGGGGGATAGAAAGAGAGAGAGAGAGAGAGAGACAGAGACAGAGAGAGAGAGAGAGAGAGAGAGAGAGAGAGAGAGAGAGAGAGAGAGAGAGAGAGAGAGAGAGAGAGAGAGAGAGAGAGAGAGAGAGAGAGAGAGAGAGAGAGAGAGAGAGAGAGAGAGAGAGAGAGAGAGAGAG
>BOPN01001246.1:235000-240000 GCA_017312705.2 Penaeus japonicus
CAAGAAAAAGAAAAGAAAAAAAAACATTCTAAAAGAACGGCTCGAAAATTATATAAAGTGTAAAAAAAAGAAAAAAAAAGAAAAAACTCACCGAGCAAAATCATCGAGAAACGCTATTGCAAATCAATATATAATTAAGGATATTCCTCATTAACAGAGACAGTAGTAACATATAATATCGGTAAGTCCATTGTCTCCAATTTACCCCAATTTAATCCCATTAAACATCTAATAGGTAATTTGTAAAGCCAGTAGACGTTCCTTCTAATTAAAAATAACACACCTTGGCAAGTCTCTTTCTATTCAGTAAAATCATGTTATCTTAAATTCCTGATTTTTTTCTCCTTCCTTCCCTCTTCCTTTTTCTTCTCTTCCCTCTTCTTCCCTTTCCTTATTCTTCTGTTTGTCTTCCTAGTCCTTTTTCTTCTACTCCTCTCTCCTTATATTTCTATTTTTTTCTTTTCTTCTTGGTTTTCTTTTTCTTCTCTTCCTCTTCCTCCTTCTGTTCCCCCTCCTCCTTCTTCTTCTTCTCATCCTCTTCCCCCTACCCCTCCCCCTCCTCCTCCTCCACCCCCTCCCCCTCCCTCCCTCCCCTCCTCCTCCTCCTCCCTTTTCCTCTTCTTTCTTCCTCCTCCTTTCTTTTACTTTCATCGGGTTCATGGGATGTCCCCCTTTATCGTTATTCTTGCATTCCCTCTCTCCTCCACCGCAATCCTCTCCTCTCCGTATTTTCCTTCAATCAATTCTGATGATATCTTAATCTGATCAAATAATTAAAAGCAGAAAAAAATCATAATTAAACAAGAAAGTCTAATCGAGCGCATTCATTATAATCATTAAGTTAATTGACTTTTTAAAAATCTTTTATACTTGGGTAATTAAAGAAATATAATCTCCAGAAAACTTTCGTTTTAGTCTCGGATAATGAGTGGCCGCGAGGGAGGGGGAAGGGGAAGAGGGGGAGGGAGGGTGTTAGGGAGAGATGGATAAATAGGAATTCTTTCTGTCTCTTTATTTTCGTTTTTTTTTTTTTTTTTTTTTGTATCTCTCCCCTTCTGTCTCTTTCTTTCTTTCGTTCTTTCTTTCTCTCTCTCTCTTTCTCTTTCTCAATCAAATAAATCAAGCACACAACCAACCAGGAGAGAGAGCATCGAAGCAAGCAAAAGCAAGAAAAACAAAGCAAACAAAGCCATTAAAGCAAGAAACCAGACCCAACCTCTAAGCAAGTTCTAAAATACGAAGTCAGTGAATAGCGGTCCGTCCATACATCAAGGTTCGGCAGTTAGCTTGCACAAGTTATTAGAGAGAGAAGAGGGAGAAGAGAGGGAGTGGGGGAGGGGGGTCTTGGGGAAGGGGAGATGGCCTTGGGGAGGTTGGGGAAGAAGGTGTGGGTAGGTGGGTGGGGGAGGGGGAGGGGGAAGGAAGGGGAGGCAGGGAAGGTGGTAATGAGGAAGGGGGAAGGATTGAGGGAGGGAGGGAGGGGGAAAAGGGGGAAAGGGAGGGAAGGAGGGGGAGATAGGGGAGAGAGGAAAGGAGGGGAGAGAGGGAGGGAGGGGGGGTGGAAGTGGGAATGAGGGGGAGTGGGAGTGGAGGGAGGAGAGAACAGCCTCTGTCTTTAACTCCACAAGTGATGCTTCGATTACCATGGTCACTTTATCCCTACGACGCTCTCGATGGCTACCGATAACACAACGACCTTTTACTACGACTACGACCACTATTCCCGCTAATGATGGTGCTTTCTCATCCCTAACTCCCTTTCTAATTAATAATCCAATTATTCTGTACTAATATTATGAAGATTCCTGTCCATTCATTGCAGCGGCCTTTCATTAGCAATAAATTTGCAACGATGAATAAAAGTCGTTCTCGCGCTCCTGCCTATGTTCACCACTATTCATCATTTTCGTCACCACATCATCACCACTCTCATTAAGGGGGGATTATCTTGTTTTATCACCGACAACATACTGTCATTATCAACATCATCTTCACTGCTCTCTTCATATATATGTAAAAAATAATCACACAACAACCGGTTTGACCATAAATCATCACACCATTCTTTGCAAATTCATCACAAAAACCTGAAGCCAATTCTCACCTCACCACTTCAACACTATCCATATACCCCCACCCCCCCACCCCCGTCAATACCACCACCAGCGACATCACTTCAACACCAGATCAAGAACTCACCACATCACATTATATATATGTATAAAAGACCCGAATTCATCACTCTTAAACCAGCACTCACACAATACTAACATCTCACCACCTCACCACAACCCTTACCCCTACCCCCTCCTACCCTCTCCTCTCCCCCACCCACCTAACCCCCTCCAACCCCTTCAAAACCCCCACTACCTTCGAAATCACCACCATCACCACAACCACGTGCCGTCATAACCACTCCCTCATCACAAGTCACCACCAATATCAGTTGTCTCGCCTACATTCTCATTTTTTATCATTAATTGCGATCATAAAACCCGGAATACATTCAGCTCTAATCATCATTTATGATACATATGCTAATTATCTTGCCTTAATTGGTCTGCTGCACAGCGCCAGGGCTAATCCGTGGATATTTTGTGGCCCACTTCATCAGGCGGGGAGAGAGGGAGAGGGAGAGGGAGAGGGAGAGGGAGAGGGAGAGGGAGAGGGAGAGGGAGAGGGAGAGGGAGAGGGAGAGGGAGAGGGAGAGGGAGAGGGAGAGGGAGAGGGAGAGGGAGAGGGAGAGGGAGAGGGAGAGAGAGAGAGGGAGAGGGAGAGGGAGAGGGAGAGAGGGAGAAAGGGAGGAGGGGTGAGGGTGAGGGAGAAAGGGATGAGGGAGAGTGGGAAAGGGCAAAAGACAGGAGAGAGAGAGAGTGAGAGAGAGAGAAAGAAAGAGTGAGAGAAAGAGAGAAAGAAAGAGAGAGTGAGAGAGAGAGAAAGGAACATGTCATCATTATCACCACCATCACTACTATCGTCAGAATAGAAATAACAAAATAATAACTGTAATAACAATACCAATATTGATAATAATAGTAATGATAATAATGATGATAATAAGAAAACCAAATTTACCCCCACAAGGCCACCACACTACACCACCTTCTCCTCTTCCTCTTCCTCTTCTTCTTCCTCTTTTTCCACCTCGTCATCTACCTTTACCTACATCTCCATCTTCTTCTCCTCCTCCTTATCATTTATTATCCCTATCATTATTTTCATTATTATTATTATTATTATTATTATTATTATTATTATTATTATTATTATTATTATTATCCTCCTCCTCCCCCTCTTCCTCGTCCTCCTGGTCCTCCATCTCTTCTTCTTCTTCTTCTTCTTCTTCTTCTTCTTCTTCCTCCACCTCTTACTCTTCTTCTTCTTCTTCTTCCTCCACCTCTTACTCTTCTTCTTCTTCTTCTTCTTCCTCCTCTACCTCTACCTCTACCTCTATCTCCACCTCCACCTCCACCTCCACCTCCACTTCCTCCTCCTCCTCTTTCTCCACTTCCCTACCCCTACCCCGTCTCAGCGCCCCCCCCCCCCCACTACCCCCAGGCGAAGTATGATTTAATGTATGACCAGAATCAGTCACAAGAAGAAGTTTATGTTAAAGTCAATATCTTTAAGTGTTACTTTTTTTCTTATTTTTTTTGTATTTCTTTTTTTTCTCAAGACTCTTGCTTGACGATTCGCGTGGCTTGCTTGATAAATTTGCTTTCACTTAATGCTGGTCTGTTGCTTGCATGCGGAGGGTTGATGGTGGCGTTAATATGGGTGGTGGCGCTTCGTATAAACACCTGTATATACACCTGTTCTTATAATTAATGTCATTAGCACTAATGGTCTTCTTCTTCTTCTGATTTTCATTATCGTCATCATCATATCTATTATCATTATTATCTTTATCATGACCATCATTATTTTCTGTATCATGATCACCATTGTTATCCTTATCATCGTTATCACTATCGTCATTATCATTATTATTCTCTTTCACATCTTCTTTCTTTCTCTTGTAAACTATCACAAAGATAAAGGAACAAAGAAAGAAAAAAAGAAGAGAGAGAGAGAGGAAGAGAGAGATAGATACAGAGAGAGAGAGAGAGAGAGAGAGAGAGAGAGAGAGAGAGAGAGAGAGAGAGAGAGAGAGAGAGAGAGAGAGAGAGAGAGAGAGAGAGAGAGAGAGAGAGAGAGAGAGAGAGAGAGGAGAGAGGAGAAAGAGAGGGGGGGGGAGAGAAAGAGAAGGAGAGAAAGAGAGAAAGAGAGAGAGAGAGAGAGAGAGAGAGAGAGAGAGAGAGAGAGAGAGAGAGAGAGAGAGAGAGAGAGAGAGAGAGAGAGAGAGAGAGGGGGGGGGAGAGAGGAGAGAGAGAGAGAGAGGGGGGGGAGAAAGAGAAAGAGAGAGAGAGAGAAAGAAAGAGAGAGAGAGAGAGAGAGGAGAGAGAGAGAGAGAAAGAGAGGGAGAGAGGGAGAGAGAGAGAGAGAGAGAGAGAGAGAGAGAGAGAGAGAGAGAGAGAGAGAGAGAGAGAGAGAGAGAGAGAGAGAGAGAGAGAGAGAGAGAGAGAGAGAGAGAGAGAGAGAGCATAATGATAATATCCATATAGAGCTCACTGTCTCGCAAAACAAAAAAAGAAAGACAAATAAAATCAAGATGCTAAAACCGCCATGCCCTTCAATGGCAACTCCCCCCCCCCCCTTCTCCCCCTGCTCCTGCTCCTGCTCCTCCTCCTCGTCTTCCTCCTCCTCCCCCTCCTCCTCCTCCTCCTCCCCCTCCTCCTCCTCCTCCTCCTCCTCCTCCTTCTCCTCCCCCTCCTCCCCCTCCCCCTCCTCCTCCCCTCCTCCTCCTCCTCCACCTCCACCTCCACCTTCCCTCCACCTCCACCTCCATCTTCCCTCCACCTCCACCTTCCCTCCTCCTCTTCCTCCTCCTCCTCCTTCACTAACCCAAAAAATGACACTACTAGTCCATTATCCCAAAACTAACCCCCACCTCCCTCCCT
>BOPN01001246.1:247500-255000 GCA_017312705.2 Penaeus japonicus
GGGAAGGGGAATGGGAGGGGGGGAGGAGGAGGAGGAGGAGGAGGAGGGATGGGAGGAGGAGAAGGAAGAGGGATGGGAGGAGGAGGAGGAGGAGGGATGGGAGGAGGAGGAGGAGGGATGGGAGGAGGAGGAGGAGGGATGGGAGGAGGAGGAGGAGGGATGAGAGGAGGAGGAGGAAAGGGAGGAAGGGGAGGAGGAAAAAGAGAAGAAGAAAAGAGGAAGCGAGAATGAGAGGAGGAGGAGGAGTAAGAAAATAGGAAGAGAAGGAAGAGGAACGGGAAGAAGAGGAAGAGAAGGAGGAGAAGTAAGAGAAAGAGGAAGAGGAATGGAAGGAAGAAATAAAAGATGAGGAGTAGAGGAGTTAATGGGGAAGAGAAGTGTAAGGAATTTCCTAAACGGGGTGACAGAGGAGGAGGAAGAGGAAGAGGAAGAGGAAGAGGAAGAGGAGGAGGAGGAGGAAGGTGAACGGAATGAACGGGAAAGAAGAGCAGTTAAAAAAAGGAGGGGACGGCGGAAAGGGGGACGAGAAAATGAGAAGGAGGAAGAGGAGGAGAGGGAGCAATAAAAGGGAGAATGAAGAACGAGGAAAGGAGAGATGAGATAAGACAAAAGAAAAGGGAGATGCCGAGATTTCAAACACTGGAAGAGGGTAGCATGAGCTCAAGGTCAAAGGTCAAGCATAATAATGAGTCTCTGAGAGAAAGAGAGAGAGAGAGAGAGAGAGAGAGAGAGAGAGAGAGAGAGAGAGAGAGAGAGAGAGAGAGAGAGAGAGAGAGAGAGAGAGAGAGAGAGAGAGAGAAAGGCCGAGAGAGAGAGAGAGAGAGAGAGAGAGAGAGAGAGAGAGAGAGAGAGAGAGAGAGAGAGAGAGAGAGAGAGAGAGAGAGAGAGAGAGAGAGAGAGAGAGAGAGAGAGAGAGAGAGAGAGAGAGAGAGAGAGAGAGAGAGAGAGAGAGAGAGAGAGAGAGAGAGAGAGAGAGAGAGAGAGAGAGAGGGGAAACAGAACAGACAAAAAGTAAAATAAAAGCTAAACCAACGGAAAGAAGAAGAAGGAAAAGAAAAACACAAAGAAAGTAAAAGAAGAAAAGAAGAAAAAGAAGAACAAGAAGAGGAAGAGGAAGAAGAAGAAGAAGGACAGGGCAGAGCGCCGGGACGAACCTCCTTCTGCGACCGGCAATAAAAAGGCAAGAGTGTCGGTAATTACCAGCAATTATACCCGGCAAGGCAGAGGGGCAGCGAGAGAGCCCTGGGTATGTCTTGCATGTCCCGCAGCCGGGGGGGGGGGGGGGGGGGGGGGGGGGGGGGGGGGGGGGGGGGGGGAGAGGGAGAGGGGAGGTTGTGGGAGTGGGATATGGGAGAGGGATAGGGTGTGGGAGTGGGAGAGGGAGGGGGAAGGTGTGGGAGTGGGAGTGGGAGAGGGTAGGAGGAGAGGTAGGGGGAGAGGTAGGGGGAGGGATAGGGAGGGGAAGGGAGGGAGAGGGGGGGGGCAAAGGAGGAAGTGGAGGCACAAATGGGGGTGTAGGGCTATAAAGGGAATATGAGAGTGGAGGACAAAGTAGGAAAAAAGGAGGGGAAGGAGGGTCGAATTGAGGAAGAGGGGGTAGGCCAAAGGGGGAGGGAAGCAGGGCCAAAGCAGGAGTAGAGCAGGGCCATAGAGGAAGGGAGTGGAGGGCCAAATTGGGGGAGGGGGAGGAAGGCCAATGGGGAAACAGGATGGGAAATATTACTATTATCATTATTCTCATTATCATCAATTTCATCATTGTAATTATCGTTATTTTTCTACAGTTTCTGCTTCAACTAAACAAAAAGTTTTCCATTCGTAGAATATTGGCAATATGGAGTGTGTGGAAGTCATATTGCTCATTCACACTCCATCACTCACACACACACACACACACACACACACACACACACACACACACACACACACACACACACACACACACACACAATGGACACATGTGAATTAACGACAACCATACCCCAATTACGGCACCTAACCATCATTACCATCTGTTACATCAACACTTCTTAGTCTTTATCGTTCAAAACGTCATCATAACATCATTTTCCACAACGAAAAGAATAACTTCGTCCATCTCGACACAACGTCTTATACAACGACGTAAAAATGAATAGAAATTAATAAATCTATAGAATAAAATCAACAGGTCGGTGGACACATATCACCTGTATATCTAAAAGAAAAATAGAAAGATAGACATAAAGAAAGAAGAGGAAGAGGAAGCAGAAGAAAAAACAAGTACAATATTTCGGAGGACACGCATCTCCCGTATGATTAAAAAAGAAATAAAAATAAAAATAAAATAAAAATAAAATTAAAGAAAGAAAAAATTACCAGGTCACAGGACACGCTTCACCTGTATCCCTCACCTATCCGTAGCCATTGATTAGGCCGGATTAAAAAAAAAAAAAAAAAAAAAAAAAAAAAAAAAAAAAAAAAAAAAAAAATAGTCTAAAAGATGAATAACATCCGTGAAAAAGTTTCCCGCGTCTGATCCATCGTCAACCAATCAGAGTCGATTTCTCATTCGACGCGTCACATGGAGCCTCGATCCGGGTAATTCTGACCAATCAGAGGAGATATAAAGCCAGACCCGTCAGGAAGTGGCCAATCAGAAAAAAGGATAGAAAACAAAGTATATGAGCATCTGTCAGTTTGAAAGTCTTGGAAAATGTCTGGTAAGTTAAGGATAAACGAGTTTATTACCGTCATGCAAGCACAGACACAGACGCATGCACGTTTTAAAATTGGCTACTATACGTCATTCACTCTTTTTTTTCCTTTGCTGTATCTGCATGACGTATCATGCAACATCAACGTCAATCCTATAATATTTCAATTTAGAATAATAACATCAGTTTGGAGATTCTGGTTGGATGAACATATCATACCAGCGTAATGGTCCGACGACAATACCCTATTACTACTGCTAATAAAAGTAACAATAACATTTATAACAAAAACAATCATCATTATTATCATCAAACTCACAACCATCATAATCCTTATTGTCATTATCATTCTTTTTATCCTCCTTACCATTTTTCATCACCAGTAACATTAAGACCAACCATGATCATCATTATCATAGCCATGAAAATAACAACAATAATAATAGCTCAAACGAGAGCCTTCCAACACCTCCCATGATAACGCAAATTCTTAAGATCACAAAATGATAGCAATGACCCAATGCTATCATTTTTTCCAGTGACAATGATATGACGCAACGTACCATCCATGACCTACCCCACGACACGCACCCATTACAAGAGTACATACTCTTCTTCCCCCCTCTCCCCTCTGCCCCTCCTTTCCTCCCCCCCCCCCCACTCCCCTCACCCATCTTTCTCCCCTCACCCTCCTCCCCTCTCTATCCTCCCTGTACCACTCTCCCCTCACCCTCCTCCCACTCCCCTCACCCTCCTCCCCTCCTCTCCCCTCCTTCTACCCCTCTCTCCCCTCCCTCTACCCCTCTCCCCTCCTCCTACCCTTAGACGACACAAAACCCTGAAAAGAGACAACGGCTAGTCATTCCGGCTGTGTGTATTTAAAGAGAGAGAGAGAGAGGGAAGGAGGGAGGAAGGAAGTAGGAAGTAGGGAGGGAGGAAGGAAGGAAGGAAGGAAGGAGAAGGGAGGAAGGAAGGAAGGAAGGAGGAGGGAGGAAGGAAGGGAGGAGGAGGGAGGGAGGAAGGAAGGAAGGAAGGACGAGGGAGGGAGGAAGGAGGTGGAAGGGAGGAAGGAGGTGGAAGGGAGGAAGGAAGGAGGAGGGAGGAAGGAAGGAAGGAAGGAAGGAAGGAAGGAGGAGGGAGGAAGGAAGGAAGGAAGGAAGGAAGGAGGAGGAGGAAAGAATGAAGGAAGGAAGGAGGGAGATAGGAAGGAAGGAAGGAAGGAGGGAGATAGGAAGGAATGTAGGAAGGAGGAAATAAAATAAAATAAAGGAGAGAGAGAGAGAGAGAGAGAGAGAAAGGGGGGGGGTATAAGATAAGGTGCTAATGATATGAAAATAACATGCGCACAGACACAGTCCTTGCCAGTCGCGACGACAGCTATCCATCTTTGCCTCTTTTCTCATCTCTCCTCATCCCTCCTTCCTTGCCTTTCACTTCTCTCATCTCCCCTCCTTTTCCTTTGTTTTTTTCTCCTTTCTCTCCCTCATTTTCTCCTTCATCTCTCCATTCCTTCCCCTCCTTTCCCTCCATCTCTCCGTTTTCTCCCCTCCCCCCTCCTTTCCCTCCCTCCCGTCAGTCCCCTTTCCCTCCCCTCCTTCTCCTTCTCTCCAACCCCCTCATCCATCTCCCATCTTCTTTTTCCCCTCCGGCCCTCCCACCCTTCTCCCCTTCCCCCTCTATCTCTCTCCTTCCCCTCCCTCCACTCCCTCCCTCTCCCTTCCCCCTCCCTCCCTCTCCCTCTCCTTGTCTCTCTCATTGACTCCCAAAGAATCCCCAAGTCACCGGGACAGGCCCGAGGAGCGCCCCCGCTCGCAAGCACCAACGGGAGAGGCGCGGCTGGCAAAGGTATCAAGCAGGGAATGACAAGACTGAAAGATGAAGATTAGAGACAGACAAGAAGAGAAGAGGGAAGGGGAATGGGAGGAGGAGGAGGAGGAGGAGGAGAAGAAGGAAGAGGGATGGGAGGAGGAGGAGGAGGAGGGATGGGAGGAGGAGGAGGAGGGATGGGAGGAGGAGGAGGAAAGGGAGGAAGGGGAGGAGGAAAAATAAAAGAAGAAAAGAGGAAGCGAGAATGAGAGGAGGAGGAGGAGTAAGAAAATAGGAAGAGAAGGAAGAGGAACGGGAAGAAAAGGAAGAGAAGGAATGGAAGGAAGAAATAAAAGATGAGGAGTAGAGGAGTTAATGGGGAAGAGAAGTGTAAGGAATTTCCTAAACGGGGTGACAGAGGAGGAGGAGGAGGAGGAGGAAGAGGAAGAGGAAGAGGAAGAGGAGGAGGAGGAGGAAGGTGAACGGAATGAACGGGAAAGAAGAGCAGTTAAAAAAAGGAGGGGACGGTGGAAAGGGGGACGAGAAAATGAGAAGGAGGAAGAGGAGGAGAGGGAGCAATAAAAGGGAGAATGAAGAACGAGGAAAGGAGAGATGAGATAAGACAAAAGAAAAGGGAGATGCCGAGATTTCAAACACTGGAAGAGGGTAGCATGAGCTCAAGGTCAAAGGTCAAGCATAATAATGAGGCTCTGAGAGAAAGAGAGAGAGAGAGAGAGAGAGAGAGAGAGAGAGTTGGAGGCAGTGACCCTCTCGCGTCTGCCACTTACAGTAATGCTATACGCCGGATACAAGCTTCCTGGCAGACTTTGCAGCTTCCTTGTTAATGACAGCAACCCCGGCCGCTTGGAGATCCCTGATGTTGTATGTATCTGCGTGTGAGTGATTGCGTGAGTGTGAGAGTGTGTGTCTGTGGGTGGAGGGGATGCGGATGTATGTGTGCGTGTAAATGTGTGTGTGTGAGAGAGAGAGAGAGAGAGAGAGAGAGAGAGAGAGAGAGAGAGAGGAAACAGAACAGACAAAAAGTAAAATAAAAACTAAACCAAAGGAAAGAAGAAGAAGGAAAAGAAAAACACAAAGAAAGTAGAAGAAGAAGAAGAAGAAAAAGAAGAACAAGAAGAGGAAGAGGAAGAAGAAGAAGAAGGACAGGGCAGAGCGCCGGGACGAACCTCCTTCTGCGACCGGCAATAAAAAGGCAAGAGTGTCGGTAATTACCAGCAATTATACCCGGCAAGGCAGAGGGGCAGCGAGAGAGCCCTGGGTATGTCTTGCATGCCCTGCAGCCGCCGCCAACTCCTGGAATGTGGGTGGGGTACGATGGGAGGGGGGAGGGAGAGGAGAGGGAGGTTGTGGGAGTGGGATATGGGAGAGGGATAGGGTGTGGGAGTGGGAGAGGGAGGGGGAAGGTGTGGGAGTGGGAGTGGGAGAGGGTGTAGGGAGGAGAGGTAGGGGAGAGGTAGGGGAGGGATAGGGAGGGGAAGGAGGGAGAGGGGGGGGGCAAAGGAGGAAGTGGAGGCACAAATGGGGGTGTAGGGCTATAAAGGGAATATGAGAGTGGAGGACAAAGTAGGAAAAAAGGAGGGGAAGGAGGGTCGAATTGAGGAAGAGGGGGGGTAGGCCAAAGGGGGAGGGAAGCAGGGCCAAAGCAGGAGTAGAGCAGGGCCATAGAGGAAGGGAGTGGAGGGCCAAAGGGGGAGGGGAAGGAGGGCCAAATTGGGGGAGGGGGAGGTAGGCCAAGGGGGAAACAGGATGGGAAATATTACTATTATCATTATTCTCATTATCATCAATTTCATCATTGTAATTATCGTTATTTTTCTACAGTTTCTGCTTCAACTAAATCAAAAGTTTTCCATTCGTAGAATATTGGCAATATGGAGTGTGTGGAAGTCGTATTGCTCATTCACACTCCATCACACACACACACACACACACACACACACAATGGACACATGTGTATTAACGACAACCATACCCCAATTACGGCACCCAACCATCATTACCATCTGTTACATCAACACTTCTTACTCTTTATCGTTCAAAACGTCATCATAACATCATTTTCCACAACGAAAAGAATAACTTCGTCCATCTTATACAACGACGTAAAAATGAATATAAATTAATAAATCTATAGAATAAAATCAACAGGTCGGTGGACACATATCACCTATATATCTAAAAGAAAGAAAGATAAACATAAAAAAAGAAGAGGAAGAGGAAGCAGAAGAAAAAACAACTACAATACTTCGGAGGACACACATCTCCCGTATGATTAAAAAAGAAAGAAAAATAAAAATAAAATAAAAAGAAAATGAAAGAAAGAAAAAATTAACAGGTCACAGGACACACTTCACCTGTATCCCTCATCTGTCCGTAGCCATTGATTAGGCCGGATTAAAAAAAAAAAAAAAAAAAAAAAGATGAATAACATCCGTGAAAAAAAAAGTTTCCCGCGTCTGATCCATCGTCAACCAATCAGAGTCGATTCTCATTCGACGCGTCACATGGAGCCTCGATCCGGGTAATTCTGACCAATCAGAGGAGAGATAGAGCCGGCGACCCGTCAGGAAGTGGCCAATCAGAAAAAAGGATAGAAAGCAAAGTATATGAGCATCTGTCAGTTTGAAAGTCTTGGATAACGTCTGGTAAGTTAAGGATAAACGAGTTTATTACCGTCATGCAAGCACAGACACAGACGCATGCACGTTTTAAAATTGGCTACTATACGTCATTCACTTTTTTTTTCTTTGCTGTATCTGCATGACGTATCATGCAACATCAACGTCAATCCTAAAATATCTAAATTTAGAATAATAACATCAGTTTGGAGATTCTGGTTGGATGAACATATCATACCAGCGTAATGGTCCGACGACAATACCCTATTACTACTGCTAATAATAGTAATAGAAGTAACAATAACATTTATAACAAAAACAATCATCATCATTATTATCATCAAACTCACAACCATCAT
>BOPN01001246.1:265000-270000 GCA_017312705.2 Penaeus japonicus
GAACTGCATTTTCCTTATAAAATAAACATGTGCTTTCATTTCTTGCTTACCAAATCGGATTGTTTAAAAAAGGGAATAATGATAATGATGGTGATGATAGTAATAATAGTAATGACAAGGATAATAATGATGATAATGAAAATCTAAATAATGATGTTGACAATAATAATGACAATGATGATAATAACAATAATAACAACAATAATAATTACAGTAGTAAAAAAAGACAATAATAATAATGATCATAACACTGAAAAGGATAATACTAATGATAATCATGATGATAATATTAGTAATAATGATGATAGTAATAATGATAATCATAACCATAACAATTACAAAAGTAGTAATAATGATATCAATAATAACATCAATATCAACAATAATAACAATGAAAAAAACAATAACAATAATAACAATGATTATCATAATCCTCTTTACTAATAAAGATATAATGATAACAAATAACAATATATATATATACAAATATATATATAATGATAATAATGATAATAATAATAATGATAACAACAACAACGATAACAAATATGAAATAACGATGGCAATAATGATTCAAAATAACGAAAATAACAACTCAGAAATAATCATAAAGATATTCCAAGGATGCAAGTAAAAAAAAAAAAAAAAAAAAAAAAAAAAAAAAAAAAAAAAAAAAAAAAAAAAAAAAAAAAAAAAAAAAAAAAAAAAAAAAAAAAAAAAAAAAAAAAAAAAAAAAAAAAAATTATCATATTCTGTTTCTGTAATTCCTCTTCTCCTTATCATATTTCTCAAAGTTTATTATCACCTTCCATATCATGACCGACGCTATCACTAAAATCAATGTCGGAATTATCATAATTACTACTGATAGCCTCATCAGAGTCTTAATTAATCTGATCAACATTGTTACCACGATCATTATCAATTTTTATGCTTCCATTATCCAAGTTGTCGCTACGATTATTTTACTTTACTGATCGTTAGTCGAATAATGCAACTCTCAACAAGCCAGTTTAGCGAGAGAATTAAAATCCTACTTATACATGTATATATCTATTTACATATACATTTATACACGCAGCAGGCACATATTCTGAATCTTTGACTATGTCTCTGACTTTGTCTCTGCCTCTGTCTCTCTCTCTCTCTCTCTCTATGGAAGTATATAAGTACACACTCACATATATATATATAAATATAAATATATATATATATATATATATATATATATATATATATATATATATATATATATGTACACATACAAATATACATACATATATGCATACATACATAAAAAACATACACACACACACACACACACACACACACACACACACACACACACACACATATATATATATATATATATATATATATATATATATATATATATATATATATATAATATATGTATATATATACACATATATACATACATATACATACATATACATACATATACATATATACATATATATATATATATATATATATATATATATATATATATATATATATATATATATATATATATATATATATATATATATATATATATATATATATGTATATATGTATATATATATATATATGTATATATGTATATATGTATATGTATGTATATGTATGTATATGTATGTATATATGTGTATATATATACATATATTATATATATCCAAAAATTGCATTCAAAATCCCCCCCTCCCTCCATTACCACCAAAAGATAAACAAACAAACAGAGATAACACACAAAGGAAACCAAGGCCCCCTCAAAAAAAGGAAACTAAGACCCCCTCAAAAAAAGAGAGAAAAAAAAAATAAAACGAAGAAAATACAGAAAAGAAAAAGGAGAAGAAGAGGAAGAGGTGGAAGAGGAGGAAGAGGAGGATAAGACTCGGGAATCCGGGTCAGCAAAGCGATGAAGCTGTGAAGCCTCATTTGATAATAACAGCACCAATAAACCTGATACGAGGCTGACGTATTGGGTGAAATAGTGGACGGGGCCGAGCAGTGTGTTCGCCTCTCGCGCCACGCTACTTTGGGAGGGGGGAGAGGATGAGGAGGAGGGAGGAGAGAGGGAGGAGAGAGGGGGGGAGGAGGGAGGAGAGAGGGGGGAGGAGGGAGGAGAGAGGGGGGAGGAGGGAGGAGGGAGGAGAGAGGGGGGGGAGGGAGAGTGGGAGGAGGGAGAGGGGGAGGAGGGGGAGGGGGAGGAGGAAGGAAGGAGAGGAGGAGGAGGGAGGAGGGAGAGGGGGAGGAGGGAGGAAGGGGAGTGAGGGGGAGGGGGAGAAGAAGGAGAGGGAGTAGAAGAAGAAAGAGAAGAAGGAGGAGGAGGAGGGAAGGAAGAAAGAAGAAGAAGAGAGAGAGAGAGAGAAGCAAAAACAAAAACTAGTCACAGAGAAGACACAGACAGCAAAACCCATAACAAGAAAAGAGGACAAGACGCCAAACAACCGAAGCACCAAACAAGCAAAAGGGTTGTGGGCGCCCTCCTTCCCCAGCCGATGAGGACAACTCGAAGGGGAATTTCCCGCCGCAGAAAACAGGTGAAGGTTTTGACTTTGTATTCCCGTTTGTCCTTATTCCCTCCTTCTCTCTTTCGTCTTGTACAGGATATGGTGGTTAGTGATGATAGTGATGATGATAGTGATGATGAAGTATGCCTCCCCCCACCCCTCCCTCCTCCTCCACTGGAATCTTCCTCCATGCCTTCCACCTCCTCTTCGTTCTCCCAATATAAATCTATCCCTTTTCTTCTTCTTCTTCCCCCTCTCTTCTCTTGGTGGTGTTGTTCCTCCTCCTCCTCCTCCTCCTCCTCCTCCTCCTCCTCCTCCTCCTCCTCCTCCTCCACCACCACCACCCCCACCACCCCCACCACCTCCACCACCTCCTCCACCTCCTCCACCTTCATCTCTATCTCCATCTCCATCTCCATCAACATCACCACCACCACCCCCACTTCTCTCTCTCTCACCCGAAAATAGCAGCGTCCCTTCCCCCTCTCCCTCCCTCCCCTCTCCTCCCCTCCCCCCCCCTCCCCACCTCATCCTCAGACCCTCCTTCAGGCGGTGTCTCACCCCATCGCGCCAGGTGTGGGGTGGAGAAGCAAGGCAGACAGACATCCACATACCCGGGGCATGAGGCGCGGGGTAAGGGGCATGCGGCGAGAAGAGGGAGGGGGAAGGAGGAGAAGGGGAGGGGGAAAGAGGAGAAGGGGAGAGGGAAGAGGAGAAGGGGAGGGGGCATGAGGCGAGAAGGGGGAGGGGGCAAAGAGGAGAAGGGTAGGGGACAGGGGGTGAGAGCAGGACGCAGGGTGGAGGGGGAAAGGAGGGGGAAGGGGGGAAGGATAGGGAGCAGGGGGAAGGGGGGGAGAGGAGACAGGGGGAAGGGGAAGGTGGGGAGGGTAGGGGGCAGGGCTACACGCTAGAGGAAGGAGGCACTGAGTAGGGGAGGGAGAGGCAAGAGGCAGGGGCTTGGGGAGGGAGGCTAGAGGAAGGGAGGAGAGGGTGGGGGACAGGGACCAGAGGAAGGTGGCAGAGGATAGGCACGGTAGGATAGGAGGGAGGAGGCAGAGAGTATGATGGGGAGGTGTGGGGGAGGAAGAGGCAGGGAGAGGGACAAGGAGGAGGCAAGGAAGAAGGCAGACACAAGCTGATACCGGTGGGGGTGATGCTCCCCCTTTATCGAAGCTGACAGAATGGTGGTAGAGATTGTGTGGTGTGGTATGCGGTAGGTGGGGGAGGGGGTAGACGGGGAGGAGGGGGAGACCTAGGAGGAGGAGGAGGATGAAGAGGAGGAGGTGGTGGTGGAGGGGAAAAAGAGGGGGGGAAGAAGAAGGAGGAGGGAGTATGAGAAAATAATAATATGAAGAAGCAAAAAAGGAGAAGGGAAGGTGGGGAAGAAGAAAAAAAAAAGAAGAGAGGAAGAATAAGAAGAGGATGAAGAAGAAGCAGAAATAAAATAAAACAAAAAATAAGACCAAGAAAAAAAAAAAAAAAACACGAAAAAGAAGTCGGGCTGTGGTAGCGCCTTGGCTGAGGGCGCCGGGGTGAACGCATCCATAAAGGCGGCCGCCCCCGGTGTGTTGCTAAAACGCGAATCGAATGTTCGGCTCCGCGCTCTAATTTGGAATCGGGGGAGTCGGGGTAATCAGGGCTGCGCCGAGGCATGCCTGGCCCGGGATAACCACGCATTTGTATACACACGCGTGCACATGGGAACACCCGCGCGACGGCACCGCGCTTCTACATACATGCGCTCACGTACATGTGTGCATGCATATATATATATATATATATATATATATATATATATATATATATATATATATATATATAGAGAGAGAGAGAGAGAGAGAGAGAGAGAGAGAGAGAGAGAGAGAGAGAGAGAGAGAGAGAGAGAGAGAGAGAGAGAGAGAGAGAGAGAGAGAGAGAGAGAGAGAGAGAGAGAGAGAGAGAGAGAGAGAGAGAGAGAGAACGAGAGAAATAGAAAAAGAACGAGAGAAAGAGAAAGAGAAAAAGAAAGAGAGAGAGAAAGAGAAGAGAGAAAGAGAGAGAGAGAGAGAGAGAAAGTGAAAGAGAGAGGGAGAGAGAAAGTGAAAGAGAAAGAGAGAAAGAGAGAGAGAGCGAAAGCATAAGAAGCAGAAAGCGCGAGCTACTGGACGAGCAAGCGAACAAGAAGGAGACGGAAAAAGTCATGACACACATACCTACCCAATTAATGTTGAATGTTGAAACATACGATGCTCACAATGCAGTGCTGCTGAAGGGGAGGTCAGCCGTCCAGTAGGAATTGCATTGCAACACCAAGGGGACACCGAGAGATGATAATAATACAAAATTATACCCGCTGACCTTATCAAAAATAAAACAATTTTCTAAATATGAGAAACAATTGCAGCGTTAATGACAATACCATGAGGATCATAACAATTACAATAATGACAATATACAGGGGCACAATAGTAACAATATTACCATGATTATGATAATGATAATAAT
>BOPN01001246.1:305000-307500 GCA_017312705.2 Penaeus japonicus
CAAAACAACAACAGCAACAACAAAATAACAACAATAACAAATACAACAAGAGTAACAACAACAACAGTAACAAATACAACAGCAACAGTAATATAAAATGATAAAATGAACACTCACGGCTCTTTGTTCTTGTTTCTTTGTCACTGACCTGGAAAAGAACAAGAAATAATTAGTGATTTCGCATGATAATTATTATTCATTTCCCAGAAGTCGTGATTAATGTAATGGTGATTAGGAAGATATGTAGATGGTTAGCGGTGATGATTGTGATGATGATGATGATGATGATGATGATGATGATGGTGGTGGTGATGGTGATGATGATGATGATGATGGTGATGAAGATAGGAGTGATAACAAAATTAATAACAGTGCAAAAGCTGATGATGATGATGATGATGATGATGATGATGATGATGATGATGATGGTGGTGGTGATGATGGTAATGATGATGATGGTGGTGGTGGTGGTGGTAGTGATGATGATGATGGTGATGAAGATAGGAGTGATAACAAAATTAATAACAGTGCAAAAGCAGGAGGATAATGACAGTGATAATTATAATAATAAAAATGATAAAAATGCAGATGATATTCATAAAGAAATAATATAATTAACATAATTATCACCATACTTACACTGATAACAATATTAATCAAATCAATAACCACACAACACGAATGTCATTGACGATCATTATTATTACTATTTTCTTTATTATCACTGCTATTATTTTTTTTTATACTATACTATTATTATTCATTATTATTATTACTATTATTATTTATTATTATTATTACTAATATTATTCATCATTATTATTACTATTATTATTTATTATTTCTTTATTATTACTATTATCATTATTATCACTATTTTCTTAATCATCATTATCAATGTCCTTATCACAACCATTATCATCATCATCACTATCATCATGCTGTTATTAGCAATGTTAAAACCAACAACAAACAAAGAAACAACAGGATAATAAACACACAAACAAAAGCAAGTTAATAAAAATAAGAACAATAATCATTGGTTCAGTTCCTCAGGGAATTGCAATGCTGTCAACCTGTCTGTTGCAGACAGGTTGACAGCATGAATAGAAATAATATAAATATGAATATGATGATGGTGGTTGTAGCGGTGGAGGTGGAGGTGGAGGTGGTGGTGGAGGTGAAAGTGGAGGTGGAGGTGGAGGTGGAGGTGGAGGTGGGTGGAAGTTGTGATGGAGGTTGTGATGGAGGTGAAAGTGGAGGTGAAGGTTGTGGTGGAAGTGGAGGTGGAGGTGGAGGTGGAGGTGGTGGTGGAGGTGGAAGTGGAGGTTGTGATGGAGGTGAAAGTGGAGGTGGAGGTTGTGATGGAGGTGAAAGTGGAGGTGAAGGTTGTGGTGGAGGTGGAGGTGGAGGTGGTGGTGGAGGTGGAAGTGGAGGTTGTGATGGAGGTGAAAGTGGAGGTGGAGGTTGTGGTGGAAGTGGAGGTGGAGGTGGAAGTGAAGGTGAGGTGGAAGTGAAGGTTGTGGTGAAGGGGAGGATAGGTGGAAGTGGAGGTGGAGGTGGAGTTGGACGTGGTGGTGGTGGAGAAAATTGTGGTCAAGGTTTAGGTGGAGGTTGTGGTGGAGGTGAAAGTGGAGGTGGAGATGGAGGTTGTGGTCAATACAACAATGACCAAAATGGCAATAATAATAATGATAAAAATAATAATAATAATACCGATAGTAACAATAATAATAACAATGCAACTGACAATAATAATAATAATAAAACAATAATATTAACCATAATTATATTAATAACAACAACAACAAAAACAACAGCAACAACAATAACAATAATAAAAAAATCCCCGAAATTCTCCATCACAATAAGGTGACTCACCCCTCCCCCCCCCCCCCATCCTCGTCCTCCCCCCATCCTATACCCTCAGACTATACCCCATCCTTCCTCTGCGACTAATAATCAGCATGTAATTGGTAGTTAAATAGGATCCCGAGTCCCAATTACATCCTCTCGTTAGCGTATCTTTTCTTCTCTTTCTCTCCCTCTTTATCCGTGCATGATGCATTTCTTACGCTTTGCTTGGCATGTCGTGTGCATGGCGGGTGCAAGCATGTGCGAGACACAAGCTCTCTTTTAATTTGGATAGCTCGTCTCTCTTTCTTTCTTTCTTTCTCCCTTTCTTTTCGTCGTTTTCTTTCTCTTTCCACTTCCTTCCCTCCTTCCTTCCTCTCTCTCTCTCTCTCTCTCTCTCTCTCTCTCTCTCTCTCTCTCTCTCTCTCTCTCTCTCTCTCTCCCTCTCTCTCTCTCTCCCTCTCTCCCTCCCCCCCTCTCTCCCTCCCCCCCTCTCTCCCTCTCTCTCTCTCTCCCTCCCTCCCTTCCTCCCTTCCTCCCTCCCTTCCTCCCTTCCTTCCTTCCTTCCTCCTCCCTCCCTCCCTCCCTCCCCCCCCCCTCTCTCTCTCTCTCTCTCTCTCTCTCTCTCTCTCTCTCTCTCTCTCTC
>BOPN01001246.1:312500-323041 GCA_017312705.2 Penaeus japonicus
TCTTTCTCTTACACATTTTCTTTCTTCCTTTCTTTCTCTCTCTTTTTCCGTTTATATTTTAATCTCTCTCTCTCTCTTACATACACACACAAACAGACAGATAGTGAGACGGACAGACAGACACCTTTCCTCCCTCCTTCCTACTCCCTCCCCCTCTCCCCCCGCCCCACCCCTACACACACACACCTAATTTGCAACGTCTCCCGAAACGACCTTGACCGCACGCCGCCGTCTCGTCCCTCTACGGAGACTGTCGTAGGGACGTCTCAGGGACATCGCTGCGGTAGGGGGGTAGGGGAGTGGAAGGGGGAGGGGGATAAAGGGAGTGAAAGGGGGAGGGGGGTAAGGGAGTGAAAGGGGGAGGGGGGTAAAGAGAGTGAGAGAGGGAAGTGGGTAAGGAAGTGGAAGGGGGAGGGAGATGGTGGGAGGATGGGTGGAGGGGGTTGAAGGAGGAGGGAGAGGGTAGGGGGAGGTAGATGATGGGAGGGTAGGAGGAGGGAAATAATGGGAGGGTGGGTGGAAGGGGTGGAAAGTAGCGGAGATGGGAGAGGGGGGGGGGGGTGAAGGGAAGGAACCCAGCAGGTACATGACGCCAAGGGGGGCTGACCGGGGAAACTTCTCGATAATTCTAATTCTATTTTCTCTTCTTTCTCTCTCTCTCTTTCTTGTCACACATTCGTTTATCTAATTTCTTTTCATTCCCTTTTTTTCATCATTTCTCTGTTATTATTCTCATTCGCTAAGTTGCTTATTTTCCGATTAGGATAAACTTCCTTTTCCTTAATTTTGATCTAATTTCATTTCCCGTTTCTGTCCTCCTCCTCCTCCTCCACCCCCTCCCCCTCTCCACCAAAGGGTTGAGTAGATGTCGGGGAAGGTGGGGAGTGAGAGGGGGGTGAGTGAGTGTGGGGGGAGGGGGAGGGGGATCATTCAACCCCCTATAATCCCGTCCTATGTAATTTATGACTTTTTTAATTGCCTCGAAACGATATTAAGCTCTAATGGAGGGGGGTGTGAGGGGGTGGGGGAGGGGTAAATTGCTGCCCACTCAACTGAGGTAACAGATGAAGGGCTGAATATTTTGCTCTCTCTCTCTCTCTCTCTCTCTCTCTCTCTCTCTCTCTCTCTCTCTCTCTCTCTCTCTCTCTCTCTCTCTCTCTCTCCCTACCTATCCCTCACGCTATCGAACCTGAAGCCTTAAGGATGGTTATTCATATCCTTCACACATCCTTCGTGCTCTTGAAAAACATTCATATTATTTTCATCCATTTATCTGTTATCTTTAAATGAACAAAGCAAAAAAGGATGAAGAGGGAAAAAGAGACAAAAAAAGAAAGGAAAAAAAACAGATCCACAAGAAATGAATAAAAAAACAAAAAATCGAGCAGTAAAAGTTTTTTTTCTTATTCTTTTAACCAAAGCGAATTAGACCCTTTTCTCTTGACCTTTTTCTGTCGTTGAAAAGCATCTTAATGATTTGCTTTTGTGTTTCCTTGCAATACTGAACCTTCTGAGAGATTGCACAAGTTGGTCAGTTGAGTTGAGTTGATACTTTTTAAAGTAAATAATTGTAATAATGACAATAATAGTAATAATGATGATGATGATAATAATGATAATAATAATTATTATAATAACATTGAGAGAGAGAGAGAGAGAGAGAGAGAGAGAGAGAGAGAGAGAGAGAGAGAGAGAGAGAGAGAGAGAGAGAGAGAGAGAGAGAGAGAGAGAGAGAGCGAGAGAGAGAGAGAGAGAACGAGAGAAAGAGAGAAACATCGACAGTGACATAAACACCCATAAAAAAACATTAAAAAAGAGATAGAGAGATCCCCGTCGACGCAACCCGCGAAACGAAACCACCGAACCACTAAACCATCACACCGCCGTGAACCACTGAACCCCTTTTCAACCCGCCCGATCGTTGCAAAGGTGAGGCTATAGGGGTAAGGGGGAGGGGGGGGTTTGACAGGTTAATTAACGGTAAATCATTGTCCTTGAACACCAGCCCCCCCCCCCCCTACACACACTCTTTTTTATTTTTTTATTTCATTTTTTTCTTGAAGACTTTTTAAGGGTGAGGGAAAGGGATAATAGGGAAGGAGAAAGAAAGGGAGAAAGGGTGAAAGGGACAGGGGGAGAGGGAGGGAAAGGTGAGGGGGAGTGCGAAAGAGCGAAGGAAAGAGATGGGAAGTGGAAAGGATGAAGAAGGAGTGAGAGGGGAGAAGTGGAGTAGGGAGGAGAGAAAGGGAAAAAGGAGAAGAGAGGAGAGAAGAAGAAAAGAAAAAAGAAGAAGACCTTGCAAACAACTTAAATCTTTTTCACATCATCAATCTTTTTGCAATTGCTACAGGATCACGACACACTGCAATAATAAAACATAGTAATAACACTATAACATAATGACATAACAACAGAATGAAAGTGGTGATGATGTTAGTGACGACATACGGAGGAAAAGGTCAAGTACGAATATAAATGGAGGAGTAAAATGAGATGAAATACCAACGATTTTAACAATCGTTGGGAAGGTAATAGTAATGATAATAAAATGTGATGATAAGGATGGTGATAATAACTAGAGGTTTATTAGATGATCATAACATTGAATAATAACATATAATAATGGTGATGACAATGCTATTGATGATAATGATGATAATGATAATAATGATAATGATAATAATGATAATAAAATGATAATAATGATAATAACAATAATAATAATATCAATTGATAATAATAATAATAATAATAATAATAATAATAATAATAATAACAAAGATAATGACTACAAAAAACAGAATATCAACAACAGCAACACTGAAGTTAAAAAGCCAACGAAAGTAAAGTCCACACAGGCAAGACAAAGACAGCGCCCACAGAAAGCGAGACAGGAGACAGCGGGGAAGAAATGTACGCCCACACGACCCAGAGAATAAAGATTATATGTAAATTATTCTTATTTAAAGAGAGGGTGGAGGAGGGGGAGGAGGGGGAGGAGAGATAGGAGGAGGAGGGGGAGGGGGAGGAGGATGAGGAAGGGGAGGAGGAGGAGAGAAAGATAACAAAAAAGAGAAATACGTACACCCTTACATACATACATACATACATACATACATACATACACATACACACACACACACACACACCTGATCTCCCTCTCCCCCTATCCTTCCCAGCCACACAAAAGCCTCCCTCCATCTCCCCACCTTCCCCCCACCCCTCCTTACCTCCCACCCAGTCGTTCAAGTACCCCCCATCCCCTCCCCTCCCCTCCCCTACCCCAACACCCCCTCCCCCGCCAATGGGATCAGAACCGGACAAGCATTTACTTAGATATAGATATCGCATTCCCTTCTATCTCTTCCCGTGCCCCAAATAAGCTGTTAAATAAATGCCCGGGTTTCAATGCCTGCTGTGACCGACCCCTGCGTGTGTGGGTGGGTGCGGGTGTGTGGATTTCGTATGTGTGTTTTGGCGGGATCGATTGTCTCTCTCTTTTTTCTTGCTCTTGCTCTTGCTCTTGCTCTCTCTCTCTCTCTCTCTCTCTCTCTCTCTCTCTCTCTCTCTCTCTCTCTCTCTCTCTCTCTCTCTCTCTCTCTCTCTCTTTCTCTCTCACTCACTCACTTACTCTCTCTCTCTTTCTCCCTTTCCCTCACTATTTCTCTCTCTCTCTCTCTTACTTTCGAGAGAGAGAACTCTCTCTCCCTCCCCCTCCCTCCCTACCTCTCTCTCTCTCTGTCTCTCTCTCTCTGTTCCTTTTTTTTTCTCCCTCCCCCCCTCTCTCTCTGTCTCTCTCTCTCTCTCCCTCCCCCCTTCTCTCTCTCCCTCTCCCTCTCCCTCTTCCTTTCCCTCTGTGAGACCACGTGGAGATATGAGAAGACCACGTGGTCACGATATTCTATAAAGACGGGGAAAGTGCCAAAACAGGAAAACCCGACTAGGAATTTTTTTTTTTAAGTGACCCGGCTGGTCAGATATAAGGTTGACCTGAGGTCACCCACACTCCGTCAGAGACACTACTCCATCAGAGACACCACTCCGTCACTCACTCCCTCACGGATTCCAGTGCTTTCCGGTGGGGAGCGGTCAGCTAGCCTACCCCCCCCCCCCCGCCTCTGCCGTGAGACGCGTCAGCCTAACAAAGAACGTCCGACAAGCCATCGCTACCCAAGTAAATATCACTCTATTACCCGTGCCGTTATCCGTCAATAAAGGAATCAAGAACAACAAGACTTTGGCTTCAAACCCTTTTGTGAGCACCCCTCACACACTCTCCCTCTCCCTCCCTCCCTCCCTCCCTCTCCTCCCATCCCCACTTTTCACTCTCCCATTCTTCTCTTCTTCCCCCTTTCTCTCCTCCTGTCACCCTTTCGCGTGCCATAATGATAATAATAAGGATGATAATAACAATAATAATAATCATAATAATTATAACAACAATGATAACAATAGAATTTCGGAGAACTGACTCCTTATTCCCTTTACTCTTATTCCCCTTCCTCTCTCCTTTTCCTGATTCCAATCTGCATCCCTCCCCCTCTCCTCCCCACTCCACTCCCCTCTCCCCTCTCTCCCTCTTCTCTCCTTTCTCTTAAACATCTTTTCTCCCTTATTCCCTTTCACCCTCTTCCTCTCCTCTCCCTTATTCCCATTCTCCTTCTCCCTCTCCTCTCCCATCTTCCCTCCCCCTCTCCACTCTCTTCGCCACGCTACTCCCCTATCCCCTCTCTCCCTCCTATCCCTCCTTCTTTCTCTCCCCCTCTCATCTCCATTTCCCTCTTCCATCTCTCCCCTCCCTCTCCCCTCCCTCCACCACCCTCCCTCCTCTCTCCATCACCCCCTCCTCTACACTCCCCTCTCCCCTCCCTCCACCACCCTCCCCCTCTCCTCTCTATTCTCCCCTCCCCCCCCCCCACCAAAATCCAGTTCCAGAGACTTGCCTTCCCGTCCCTATATATAACGAATTTACATTATCATTCAAGCCACTCGATCAACCTCATTCATACGCCCACGTCTCCTGCATGCAATTGCAAAACACAACTACTCGTATACTCCTATCATTATTATCCTTCAAACATTTTTTTTTTCATCTTTGTAATCATTACTTGATAATATTATCAACATTACTTGATATTCTTCTTATTATTAAAATCCAATATGTTTTTTTCATCACCTGAATCATCATTGCAATGGTCATTATTCATCATTAGGAAGAATAAACACCAATCTGACAAATAAATCCTTGATTTTTACTTTCTTTTTTTAATCAGTAATATATACATACACACACACATACACACACACACACACACACACACACACACACACACACATATACATATATATATATATATATATATATATATATATATATATGTATGAATAAGCGAGCAAGCGAGCGAGTGAGTGAGTGAGCAAAGGAGAGGAGGAGGAGGAGGAGGAAGAAGAGAGGAAGAAGAGGAGGGAGAGGGAGAAGTAGGTTCAGTCATCATTACTGTATTTTTTCTGACGTTCATTGATATCTCCGAGGTTCAAATAAGCTCAAATAAATATGATAATCCAATAGATATCTGTGGTCAATTTCAATCAAGGGAATATCGCTGCGTTCGCTTGAATCGAATTATCAGAAATGCAGTATCGTATCATCATCTATCATTACTATAACTATTATTATTATCATTATTATTATTTTATCATTATTATCATCATTATTCATTCTCTTATTCTTATTTTTTCTTATTTTTGTTTTTGTTTTTGCTTTGTTTTTCTTGTTCTTCCTTCCTTGTTTTTTTCCTTTAACTTCGATTTCTTTGTTTTCCTTTTGTTTTATTTTTGCTTTATTCTCCTATATCATCTTGATCTACTTACTTTTCCTCGTTTTCTTCTTCCTAAAGACGAAGAAGAAAAAAAGAAAAAGAGAGAAGGGAAGATAAAGAAGAACAAGAAAGAGGAGAAAAAAAATCAATAAAAAATAAAACAGCGTCAATAACCACAAACTTCCCTCCCCCTCCCCCCCCTTCAGCCTGTTTCCCTCCTCCTCCTCCTCCTCCCCCCCCCCCCACCCCTCCCACCCGACAGGAAACCTCCGCCCGCCGCCCTCGGGTCAGGAAATTCCTTGGAGGAGGAGACCGTGGCGTTCGAGCACGAGGTCAAGGAGGAGTCTGCGGCGAGGTCCTAACGCTCGCCCTCGAACGTGTTCTAGAGGAGGAGGTGGAGTAGGAGGAGGAAATGGAGGTGGAGGTGGAGGTAGGGGGAGAGGGATAGGGTGGAGGTGAAGGTGGAGGAAGAGGAGGAGGAAGAAAAAGAAGAAGAAGAATAGGAGGAAGAATAAGAGGAGGAAGAGGAAGAGGAAGAATAAGAGGAAGAGAGAAAAGGAGGTGGAGGTGGAATTAGGGACAAAAAGTCCTTTGACATAGGGATGATAAAAGAAAACATAATAACAACTATACAATATATCTAATAACGATGAAAACAAAGTGAAAATTAAATAACACATACATAATGAATCAACATTTTTCTCGAAAAAAACACAAAAATAATACGCAAAAAACGAGAAAAAACGCGGTCCGACATCAGGAAAGAGACAGCTAACGCTAAAGCTAAGAGAAAGCTAACGAAAAAGAGAGTCAATATTCGAGAGGAAAGATGAGGAGGAGGGAGGAAGAGAGAAAAATAGGGCGAGGAGATTGGAGGGAGAGGGGAGGAAGGAGGAATGGGTTGAAGAGAGAGAGAGAGAGAGAGAGAGAGAGAGAGAGAGAGAGAGAGAGAGAGAGAGAGAGAGAGAGAGAGAGAGAGAGAGAGAGAGAGAGAGAGAGAGAGAGAGAGAGAGAGAGAGAGAGAGAGAGAGAAAAGCAGCTGAGTGGAGGATATTACCATGGCGGAATATACAAAATATACAAAAGTTGGCGTATAATTGCATTGCTACAACGGGAAATACAATAGTCGGCATGTAACCAAAGCGGAAAATACAATAGTCGGCGCATATTGATATTGCTACAACGGAAACATCAAAACTACAACTCAGGGAGAGAGAGAGATGGTGTGTGTGTGAGGGGGGGGGGGGGGGGGGGGGGGGGGGTAGGGTCTGTATACACAAGCACATACACAGGAACGTACTGGTCAGACGCGGAAAGATACACTCATACACACACATACACAGAGGCAGATACACGTATACTAACCTTTATTTAATATTGTTTGTGTGTGTGTGTGTATGAGTGTGAGTAGGCGAATGAGTGAGTGAGTGTGCGTACACAGACACACACACACACACGCAGACAAACACACACACACACACGCAGACAAACACACACACACACACACACACACACACACACACACACACACACACACACACACACACACACACACACACACACACACACACACACACGCACACATACACATACACGTAAACACACCCGCAGACAAATACACAGACACACACACACACAGACACACACACACAGACACAAAAAGAAAAAAAAAATCAATTTCTCACACTTCTCCCCATTATTTGCCTGCCTCTTTGTTGTCTGCCCTTTTCCCCTTATCCTTCTCTCACTTCTCCTTTCATCCACACCCCCCCTTCTTCCCCCCTCTTCCCTCCTCCTCCCCCCCCTTCCTCCCCCCTTTCTCTCGTCGTCCCTCCTCCGTCTTTCTCGGGTCTGAAGGAACAAAGGACCCACTCTTGTTGATCTTAAGATGCTTCGTGAGGGATTTGTAGGAACGAAGGATCGGGGATGTGAAGGGAGTGGAAGTGGGAGTGGGGGGAGGGGGGTAAGAGGAGGGGGAGGAAGAGCTTGGTGGAAAGAGGGAAGGGGGGGGAAGGGGGAGGAAGGGCAAGGGTAAGACGGGGATGATGAGGGGTGGAGGTGGTTGATAGAAGGGAGGGACGGGCAGAGAGAGAGAGAGAGAGAGAGAGAGAGAGAGAGAGAGAGAGAGAGAGAGAGAGAGAGAGAGAGAGAGAGAGAGAGAGAGAGAGAGAGAGGGAGAGGGAGGGAGGGAGGGAGGGAGGGAGAGAGAGAGAGAGAGAGAGAGAGAGAGAGAGAGAGAGAGAGAGAGAGAGAGAGAGAGAGAGAGAGAGAGAGAGAGAGAGAGAGAGAGAGAAAGGGAGAGTTGATGGAAGGGGAGGGGGAGGGGGTATGCACTGTTTATCAGACGGGGGGGGGGGAGAGAGGGAAAGGGTTAAGGGACGTTGAAGTGCGTTATTTGATGTACGTGTTATTTACTACCCCCCTCCCTTTCCCCTTTCCCCTCCCTTCTTTTTCTTCATCGTGATTTGCAACCTCCTCTTTTTCAAACTCTATCGTGATTTACTGTGCATTTTGCAACCGCGGGATTTGCCTGATTTAATCTCGGCGTAATCCGGGAACCGATTGTCAGGATCACGGAGTAACAATAAGAATTAGTCATGCACATTTCATATACTTAAAACTTGTTTATTCATGAATACATACATTCATACGCACACGCACACGCACATATATATATATATATATATATATATATATATATATATATATATATATATATATATATATATATATATATATATATATACAGACAGAGAGAGAGAGAGAGAGAGAGAGAGAGAGAGGGAGAGAGAGAGAGAGAGAGAGAGAGATAGAGAGAGAGAGAGAGAGAGAGAGAGAGAGAGAGAGAGAGAGAGAGAGAGAGAGAGAGAGAGAGAGAGAGAGAGAGAGAGAGACCCAGAGAGTGAGAGAGAGAGAACCCGAGTGATCCCGAGGTGGGCAAAGAGTAAACAAAGCGTCACACACGTTTACTTTTCCTTCTGCAGTTGTATAGGTTCGTCCCGGGGAACACCAGTGCCCTTCATGCGCTTTTTGGGGCCTGGCGTGATTTGTGTTGCCCAAGGGGATGGCGAAGGAAGATGAGGGGAGAGGGGAAGAGAGAGAAATAGGGTGAGAAGATGGGAAGGAGAAAAGAGGAGGGAGGAAGGGATAGAGACAGGGAGAGAGAGAGAGAAAGAGGATAGACACAGACAAAGAGAAAGAGAAACAGAAAGAGATGAGAAAAGTAGAGAAGAAAAGAGGGAGTGAGAGAGAGAGATAAATGGATAGATAGATAAATAGATAGACAGATAAAGAGAAAGAGAGATAGACAGAGAGACAGAAAGAGAGTGACGTACTTACGAATTAATAACAAGAGAGAGAACAAAATAAAAACACCTAGAAGAATAACAAAATATTGTAGAGGAAAAGGTGAAGAGGAAGAAAATAAAGGAAGAAAAAGAAAATAAGTGACGGCGGTATTGTATATGAATGAATAAATAAACAAAAATAAGTGACCGTGGTAAAAAAAAATCAAAAAAATCACAATAACCACCACCATCACCTTTTCTTCCTCTTCTTCCTCCTCCTCCTCCTCCTCCATCTCCATCACCTCCACCTCCACCTCCTCCACCTCCACCTCCTCCATCTCCACCACCTTCACCTCCACCTCCTCCCAAAGCTACAGCATCTACAGCATCTCCGGTCACTCCACACAACACACGTCCTTATACTGCTAAGACCCAACACTATATGCACAACAAAACACAAAAGACAGGTTTGTAAACTCCGTGACGTCAGTGCTCAAACGTGACGTCGCAGCCCCCGTCACACCTGCAACGGCATTATGCAAATGATCCCCGAACGGAAAGAGATCCAGGTAACGCAGTGTGACGGGAGGAGAAAGTGTGTGGGGGTGGGGGGTGGGGGGAAGGTGTGTTTGTGTGTGGATATGTGTTTGTTTGTGTGTGTGGATATGTGTTTATTTGTGTTTGTGTGTGGATATGTGTTTGTTTGTATATGTAGATATGTGTTTATTTGTGTTTGTGTGTGTGTGTGTGTGTGTGTGTGTGTGTGTGTGTGTGTGTGTGTGTGTGTGTGTGTGTGTGTGTGTGTGTGTGTGTGTGTGTGTGTGTGTGTGGATATGTGTTGTGTGTGTGTGTGTGTGTTCCTATGTTATTCGTATTTCCATTTGTTCTTTTTCGTTGCTGTTGTCGTTTCCACCTGACTGGCTGCTTGCATACATCTATATATCCTGCATGCCTTTGAGCTCGCGCGCGCAGCCGTGACGGCGCCGGAAACAGACCGAAGCGGAGTTATCGCCGCCTTAGTCGTCCCCGCCGCCGTCGTCCAATTAGCATAACTGTACGACCGACCAAGAAGCGGGTGTCAGAAAGTGGGTGAGGCGTGTCAAGTGTCAAGCGCAGGAAGTCACGGGTTCCACTGACACCAAACTTCACATACGCTAAGCAAGTGCGATGTCACAGTGTCTCGAAGTCGTTGCGCAATCTTCAAGGCTAGACCCTTGACACGTGTCACAAATGTTACAGACTTGAGATACTTGACACTGATCGCATCGTGTGGTTGATATGCGACTCTGAAATACAGTATGATAAAGGAAACCCCATTTCAATCTCTCATTCTCTTTCTCTGTCTTTTTTGTTCTCTCTCTCTCTCTCTCTCTCTCTCTCTCTCTCTCTCTCTCTCTTTCTCTCTCTCTCTCTCTCTCTCTCTCTCTCTTTCTCT
>BOPN01001247.1:15000-27500 GCA_017312705.2 Penaeus japonicus
TCCATACATCCATCTGTCCATTAATCCGTTCGTCCGTCCGGCTATCTATCCATCAATCCATCCATCCATCCATTCGTCCATTAATCCGTCCGTCCGTCCGTCTATCTATCCATCAATCCATCCATTCGTCCATTAATCCGTCCGTCCGTCCGTCTATCTATCCATCAATCCATCCATCCATCTGTCCATTAATCCGTCCATTAATCCGACCGTCTATCTATCCATCCATCCATCAATCCATCCATCCATCCATCCATTCATCCGTCCATCCGTCTATCTATCCATCTATCCATCCATCCATCCATCCGCCCGTCCGTTCGTCCTTCCGTCTATCTATCCATCCATCCATCTATCCATTAGACTGTCCGTCCGTCCGTTATCTATCCATCCATCCATCAATCCATATATCCATCCATCCATCCATCCATCTCACTCACTCACTCATTCTCTCCCTCTCTCTCTTTCTCTCTCTCTCTCTCTCTCTCTCTCTCTCTCTCTCTCTCTCTCTCTCTCTCTCTCTCTCTCTCTCTCTCTCTCTCTCTCTCTCTCTCTCTCTCTCTCTCTCTCTCTCTCTCTCTCTCTCTCTCTCGCTCTATATCTCTCTCAATCTCTCTCTCTCTCTCTCTCTCTCTCTCTCTCTCTCTCTCTCTCTCTCTCTCTCTCTCTCTCTCTCTCTCTCTCTCTCTCTCTCTCTCTCTCTCTCTCTCTCTCTCTCTCTCTCTCTCTCTCTCTCTCCTTCTTCTCTCTCTCTCTCTCTCTCTCTCTCTCTCTCTCTCTCTCTCTCTCTCTCTCTCTCTCTCTCTTCTTTCTTCTTTCTCTTCAAGCACTTCCCTCTCTCTCTTCTTCTTCTTTCTATTCTCTCTCTTTCTTCTCTTCTTCTCTTCTCTTCTTCTCTTCTTCTCTTCTTCTCTTCTTCTCTTCTTCTCTCTCTCTCTCTCTCTCTCTCTCTCTCTCTCTCTCCCGTTACAGGGCCTTAAGTAGCTGTCCAACCCAGGAAGGATCAGGCAGGATCTTGGTCCATCCACTCTTATTAGCGAGTGACAAAGGAAAGGGAAAAAGAAACGGAAAAGAGACAATGAAAAAGGAGATGAGTCCTGTGTGTTTTTGTGGGAGTGGAGAGAAAGAGGTAGAGAGCGTGCGGGAATGGAAAAGTGAGAGAAAGGGGGAAGTGGCGGGAAGGAGATGAGACCGTGAAGGAATTGTGAGAGAGTGTGAGAGAGAGGGGGTTGGGAAGGGCGAGAGAGCGTGAGGAAATGGAGAGAGAAAGAAAGAGATAAAGGAGGGAGGGAGAGAGGATAGAGAGAGAGAGAGCGTGAGAAAGTGAGAGAAAGGGGGAAAGTGGCGGAAGGGAGAGACCGTGAGGGAATTGAGAGAGTGTGAGAGAGAGGGGGTTGGGAAGGGCGAGAGAGCGTGAGGGAATGGAGAGAGAAAGAAAGAGATAAAGGAGGGAGGGAGAGAGGATAGAGAGAGAGAGAGCGTGAGAAAATGGAGAGAGAAAGGGGGGAGGGAGAGAGGGGGGTTTGATTGAGAGAGAGTGGGAGAGAAAGAGAGAGAGAGAGAGAGAGAGAAAGGAGGAAGGAAGAAGATAGAGAAAGTGAGTGAGTAATGGTCAGACATAAACCCAAGGTGAGATGTTGGGTGAGAAAATAACCAGCACAGAGACTGTCCCCTTTCTCCCAACCTCCCACTCTCCCCCTCCCCTTCTCCCCAAATCCCCACTCTCTCCCCTTCCCTTCTCCCCAAATCCCCACTCTCTCCCCTTCCCTTCCCCCCAACCCCTATTCTTTCCTCTCCCCTCCCCTTCCGCTCAACCCCCATTCTCTCCCTCCCCTTCCCCTTCCCCTACCCTCTCTCCCCTCGCCCCATACCCTCTGTCACATGTCTATCCTGATTTTTCCAGCCTGGAAATGGAAAATTCCCATCCCCGGGAGAGGGGAAAAGAGGTAAAAATGAGACACGGAAGTATTTTGACTTGATGACCTGGTCTAGTCCATCCCACGAGCAGGTAAAAGCGAGGTCAAAGGGGAAAGGGGAGAACGAGAGAGAGGGGAGTGGAAGAAGGGGAGAGGGGAAGGGGGGCTTGCTTTATTTGAGGGTGTGGCCAAGATTCTCCGCCATTTTGTCAAACTTTGGGGCCTTTTGTTAGATTGCGTGTGTGTGTGTGTGTTTGTGTTTATGTGTGTGTGTTTTTGCTTATGTGTGTGTGTGTTTAGGCGGACGACACTATAGTTTGGTGTATTTTTTAGTTCTCATTCTTTTCCTTTATCTTCCATTTCTGTTTTTCCTTCTTCTTCTTCCTCCTCCTCCACATCTCCTTATTTTAGTCTATTTTGGTTAATATTTTACTGTATTCTTCTTTAATCTTTCTGTTGATTATCCTCCGCCTTCTCCTCCCCCACCTGCTCTTCCTCCTCCTCCTGATTCTACTCCCCCTTCTCCTCCTCTTCCTCCTCCTCCTAATTCTCTTGGCCATCCTCCTCCTCCTCTTCCTCTTCCTCCACCTCCTTCTCCTCCTCTTCTTTCTCGTCCTCGTCCACTTTCTTTATCTCCTCCTCCTCTTCCTCCACCTCCCCTTTCTCCTCTTCTTCTCCTTTCTCCCCCTCTTCCTCTCCCCCTTCCCCCTTCTCCTCTTCTTTCACCTCTTCTTCCACCAACTACTCCTTCTCCTCTTTCTCCTCCTCCGGTGCCACCTGCTTCTTCTTAACCTTTCTCATTTTCTTATTATCATATTTTCTTATCTTATCATTTTCTCCCTTCTCCTTCTTTTTTCCGTCTTCTTCTTCTCGTTCTTTATTTTTCTTCTTCTTCTCCTTTTTCCTCTTCCTCCTCCTTCCTTGTTTTCACCTTCGTCCCATATCCTCTTCTTACTTTTCATTTTCTTCTTAGTTTTCATCATCAACATACAATTAACATCCTCCTTCCCATTCACCACAGTCATCTAACTGTCCTCATTTTTTTTTTTTTTTTTTTTTTTTTTTTTTTTTTTTTTTTTTCTTTTTTTTTTATTTTTTTTTTTTTTTTTTTTTTTTTTTTCAAAGTCAATTTTCCTAAAACGAAAGCCACTCCTTTCCCCTTTTTTTTTTTTTTTCTTCCTCCTTATCTTTCTCCCTTTCTCTCCCTTTAAGAATAAAAAAAAAAGTCAAAGGATGCCTTTTTAAAAAAGACCCTTCGAATAACACTGCAACCCACGGACAAAGTTGTAAATAACTTTTTCCTTTTAATTTCGTAACCTCTTGGGTGTCATAGCTAAGAATAAGGAGACGGTCTAACACATTTTAATTCTCATTACCAAAGTCTAAGACGTTTCCCCAGGTGCACTTTGATCACCTTGGACTCTACGGTCTATATACTATTCTTTCTGTTGTGTCTGGAACCAGGCGGAGAGAGGAATTAGGAGAGAAAGAGGAAGGGAGTATAGATGGGAGGAAGAGAGTAGAGATAGGTATAGAGAGAGGGTGGGGGTGGGGGGGATAGAAAGAGGAGGGGTGGGGGAGTGTGGAGATGAAGAGGGTAAGAGAGAGAGAGAGAGAGGGGGGGGGGGGGGGGGGTATAATCAAATAGATATTAATAAGGAGAAAGTTGTGGGGGACAGAGAAAGAGGAGGGAGATAGATATATAGTATTCTATCATCATTGATATCATAACCATTATCATATTATCATTATTATTATCATTATTATATAATCATTACTATTGTATCAACATCATTACTACTATTCTCATTATAGTTTTTATCATTATTCTAATTGTATTTCTTTTCTTATCAATATCATTATTATCATTACTATGATTATCATTATCAACATTATTGTTACTTTTATTATTGGTAGTAGTAGTATTGACTTTATTATTGTTGTTGTTATCATGATTATTATATTCATCCTTATCATTAGAACATTTATCTTTATCATCATTATTGCTATTATGATCATTATTATCATTCTTATTGTTATCATTTTATTATTATCCTTATCATTATCATCAATGTGATTATTAGCATTACTATTATCATTATCATCAATGTGATTATTAGCATTACTATTATCATTATCATGTCCATTACTATTATCATCATTATTATTATAATCATTATTGTCATTATTATTATAATTATTTTCATCATTAAACTATCATCATTTTTATTACTATCATTATTATTGTTATCATTATCATTACAGTTATTATTGTTATTGTTGTTATTATCATTAATGTTATTATCATAATTGTGATTGTTGTTATTGTTATTATTATCATCATTATTATCATTACTATTATTTTTAATATCATCATCATTATCCTTATTATTATTATCATTATCACCCTTATCATTGTTCTTCATATCAATATGATTAACACTGTTATTAACATCATTATCAATATGACCATCATTATCATCGTTATTGTTAAAAGTATTATTATCATAATTATCATTACTGTCTTTGTCATGATATCATTATCATAATTTAGTTTTTTATCATCATTATCAGTATTACCATTGTTATCATCATTATCATTATCACCATAAACATCATCATTACTATTATCTTTATCATCATCACTTCCCATATTATCATTATCACTATCACTATTACTATTATCATTAGCTATTACCATTAAAACCATTATCACCATTACTACCACCATTAGTATCCTCATCATTATCATTATCATATTTTTCATAAAAAAAGCTAGGAAAGAAGAAGATAATTAAGAGAGCGAGAGGAAAATAACAGAAAAAAAAACATGTGTTTATGTGCATTTTTAAAGGTCCATTCCCTCAGTTAAATCGGAGTAAAAACATGTTCAAACGTGATTTTAAAAAAATAAGCTTTTATTGATACCATCGATCATCCCTAATTATAATGTTGTTGTTGTTGGTATCTGGTAATGACACCTCTAATGAAAGTAATTATGATCAGATTAATGGCAGGCTAATTAGAATCTAATCCTGCCAATGACCGAATTAATTTGTGGTATTAATCTATTTTTGGAATGGTGATGCAATGATGCACGTCATGCAACAATGGTGATTAAAATATAAATGATGATATTTGTTACTTATGATAACAGTCGTGGTAATGACGATGGTAATGATGGTGAAGATTATTATGATGATGATAACAATAATGATTATTATCATATCAACAATATCAATAATGATGATGATGATAATGATATTTATCATATCAATGATAATGATAACAGTGATGATGATGAAGATGATTACAATGATACTACTGTTGGTAATGATAATGATAATAGTAACAATGATAATAATGATATTAATAATAATGATGGTGAGGATGATCATCATAATCGATATCATTATCATTATTAGTATAAACCTCTCCATTGTCATTATTCTTATACTTATCATTATCATCCTCATTGTTATTATTATCATTATAACTGGTATTATTGTTTTCATTATCGATACTATATTTATTGATATCATCAATATGGTTATGATTGTTACTGTTGATGTTTTCTTTATTATCGTTATTGTTATAATTACTCCAACACCATTATCATTAGTATTATCATCATCATTATTACTCCAGTTATCAATTATCATTGTTATTATCATCATTATTATTATCATCATTATCATTATTGTTATCATTACCATCATTATTACCATTATCATTATTGTTACTATCATTATTATCATTATTATCGTTATTATTATTGGCATTATCATTATCATTATTGTTATCATTATCATTACTATCATTATCATCATTATCATTAGCATCATCATTTGTATTATCGTTATTATCATCATTATTATCATCATTATCGTTATCATAATCATCCTCATCATCATGATCATTATTATCATCATTATCTGCATAACCACCATTGTTATCATTATTATTGTTAATATCACTATAGTTATCACTGTTATCCTTATTATAATTAGCATTAGCATCATTTCTATCATTGTCATTATCATTCTTTTCATTATTACTATTTCTATTATTGTCATTGTGATGAAGAGGGAGAAGGGCTAAAAAATTGAGGAGGAGGAGGAGGACAGAAGAAAGAGAGAGTGAATTGGAGGGAGAAAATAGAGAAGAAGGAACAGGAAGAGAAGCAAGAAGGAGGGAGAGGCTGGGGAAAGGAAAATCAAGAGGAGGAGGAAGAAGAGGAAGAGGAGGAAGAAGAGGAAGAGGGGGAAGAAGAGGAAGAGGAGTGTGCAAGGCGGAAAGAAAATAAAGTGGAGAGGCGTGTGAGGACGGAATGAAATAGGAGCAAAAGGGAAGGAAAGAAGAAGTGGGAAAGACGAAGATGGGGGAGGTGGGGCTGGACGAAGAAGAGGGGGAGAGGTAAAGAGGGGACGGATGAAAAGGGAAGGCGAATACACGCTGGAGAAGAGAGGAGAAAGAAGATGAAAGATGAGTGAGGGAGTTGGAGGAAGGAAGAGGGGGAGAGGAAAAGCATTGGATGAAGAAGAGGGTTGGAGAAAGGGGGGGATGGGGAGAACACCCGGCGCCGATATCGTCCTTACGAGATCTAAATCTAATTTGCCAAAGGCGGGGGAAAAGCGTCTTCGCAGCCAGAGCAACGCCATTTAGATGCAATTTTTCAACAATTTGCCTTACGTGATACACCCACCTGAGACGACTGCCGCCTCGCTCCGCCTTCTTCCTCCTTATCCTCTTCTTCCCTCTTCTTCTCCTTCTTTTTCACTTTTTTTTTTTTCTTCTTAGGGAGGGAGGGGTTATATCTTCCTTTTATCTCTCTCATCTCTTTTTATTTTCTCTTTCTCCCAACTCCTTTTCTTTCTTTTCTATTTTTTTTCTATATCCTTTTCGCTTTTCGTTTCATCCTGCCCCATCTTTTTATTTAATATCTTCCTATCTCTCCTCTTCCTTCCCTCTTCTTTTCCATTCTCTCTTTGACACTGCTCCGCGGTTTCTATTAAGCTTTTCTTTTATTCCTCTTACGCTTCGTCTTGCTCCTCCACCTCCTCCTCATAATCACACTTACTCTTTCCTTCCTTATTTAATTCCTTATCCCCTTTCCTCTTCCCATTCTCCCCCCCTTCCCCTCCTCATTCCTTCCTTCTAATTTTCTTATTTACTTCCCCCTTCTTTTCCCTACTTTTCATTCTTCCTCCTCTTCTCATTCACTCCCTCCTCCTTCACCTCCTCTTCAATTTCCTCATTAGCATTCGACCCCTTCATCCTTTTCTCTGTCTCGTCTTTCTCGTTTTCCTTGCAGTTGCTATTGCACGTTCTTGGAATCCCCCCCCTCCCCCCCCCTCCCCTTTGTCTTCTTTTACCTATCTTCATTTTCTACGTCTTTGTTTTCTTTTCGTTTTTGGTGGTTTTGTGTTTGTTTGAGTTGTTTGTTTGTTTTTTTCTGTCCTATTTTCCGCCTCTTTTTTTTCTTTTCTTTTCTTTCTTTCTTGCTTTTCTTATTCCCATTTGAAAAATATTATCATCGTCGGCACCATCTCCTTCTCTTCCACGTTCTTACTTCAATCTTCTATTCATCTTTCTCCTTTTTTTAGTTTTCTCTCTTCTCTTTTACATTATCTATTTCCCCATGTCAATGCCATGTCTCAAATACCATGCCGCCCCTGTTTCGTTATTATCATCATTATTATTATAATCATTATTATCATTATTATTATCATCATTTTCATCATTAAACTATCATCATCATTGTTATTACTATCATTATCGTCATCATATCATTATCATTATTATTGTTATCATTATCATTATAGTTATTATTGTTATTGTTGTTATTATCATTAATGTTATTATCATAATAGTGATTGTTGTTATTGTTATCATTATCATCATTATTATCATTACTATTATTTTTAATATCATCATCATTATCCTTATTATTATTATCATTATCACCCTTATCATTGTTCTTCATATCAATATGATTAACACTGTTATTAACATCATTATCAATATTACCATCATTATCATCGTTATTGTTAAAAGTATTATTATCATAATCATCATTACTGTCTTTTTCATGATTACTGATATCATTATCATAATTTAGTTTTTTATCATCATCATCAGTATTACCATTGTTATCATCATTATCATTATCACCATAAACATCATCATTACTATTATCTTTATCATCATCACTTCCCATATTATCATTATCACTATCACTATTACTATTATCATTAGCTATTACCATTAAAACCATTATCACCATTACTACCACCATTATTGTCCTCATCATTATTACTATCATTTTCATCAAAAAAGCTAGGAAAGAAGAAGGTAATTAAGAGAGAGAGAGGAAAATAACAGAAAAAAACATGTGTTTATGTGCATTTTTAAAGGTCCATTCCCTCAGTTAAATCGGAGTAAAAACATGTTCAAACGTGATTTTAAAAAATTAAGCTTTTATTGATACCATCGATCATCCCTAATTATAATGTTGTTGTTGTTGGTATCTGGTAATGACACCTCTAATGAAAGTAATTATGATCAGATTAATGGCAGGCTAATTAGAATCTAATCCTGCCAATGACCGAATTAATTTGTGGTATTAATCTATTTTTGGAATGGTGATGCAATAATGCACGTCATGCAACAATGGTGATTAAAATATAAATTATGATATTTGTTACTTATGATAACAGTCGTGGTAATGACGATGGTAATGATGATGAAGATTATTATGATGATGATAACAATAATGATTATTATCATATCAACAATATCAATAATGATGATGATGATAATGATATTTATCATATCAATGATAATGATAACAGTGATGATGATGAAGATGATTACAATGATACTACTGTTGGTAATGATAATGATAATAGTAACAATGATAATAATGATATTAATAATAATGATGGTGAGGATGATCATCATAATCGATATCATTATCATCATTAGTATAAACCTCTCCATTGTCATTATTCTTATACTTATCATTATCATCCTCATTGTTATTATTATCATTATAACTGGTATTATTGTTTTCATTATCAATTATTATCAATATGGTTATGATTGTTACTGTTGATGTTTTCTTTATTATCGTTATTGTTATAATTACTCCAACACCATTATCATTAGTATTATCATCATCATTATTACTCCAGTTATCAATTATCATTGTTATTATTATCATTACTATTATCATCATTATCATTATTGTTATCATTATCATTATCATTATTGTTATCATTATCATTACTATCATTATTATCATTATCATTAGCATCATCATTTGTATTATCGTTATTATCATCATTATTATCATCATTATCGTTATCATAATCATCCTCATTATCATGATCATTATTATCATTATTATCTGCATAACCACCATTGTTATCATTATTATTGTTAATATCACTATAGTTATCACTGTTATCCTTATTATAATTACCATTAGCATTAGCATCATTTCTATCATTGTCATTATCATTCTTTTCATTATTACTATTTCTATTATTGTCATTGTGATGAAGAGGGAGAAGGGCTAATAAATTGAGGAGGAGGAGGAGGAGGATAGAAGAAAGAAAGAGTGAATTGGATGAAGAAAATAGAGAAGAAGGAACAGGAAGAGAAGGGAGAAGGAGGGAGAGGCTGGGGAAAGGAAAATCAAGAGGAGGAGGAAGAAGAGGAAGAGGAGGAAGAAGAGGAAGAGGAGGAAGAAGAGGAAGAGGAAGAAGAAGAGGAAGAGGAGGAAGAAGAGGAAGAGGAGGAAGAAGAGGAAGAGGAGGAAGAAGAGGAGTGTGCAAGGCGGAAAGAAAATGAAGTGGAGAGGCGTGTGAGGACGGAATGAAATAGGAGCAAAAGGGAAGGAAAGAAGAAGTGGGAAAGACGAAGATGGGGGAGGTGGGGCTGGACGAAGAAGAGGGGGAGAGGTAAAGAGGGGACGGATGAAGAGGGAAGACGAATACATGCTGGAGATGAGAGGATAAAACAGATGAAAAATGAGTGAGGGAGTTGGAGGAAGGAAGAGGGGGAGAGGAAAAGCGTCGGATGAAGAAGAGGGTTGGAGAAAGGGTGGGGGGGGGGGGGGGGCGAGGGCCGGAAGGGGGAGGGGGCGAGGGCCGGAAGGGGGGGGGCGAGGGCCGGAAGGGGAAGGGGGGATGGGGGAGAACACCCGGCGCCGATATCGTCCTTACGAGATCTAAATCTAATTTGCTATATATATATATATATATATATATATATATATATATATATATATATATATATGTGTGTGTGTGTGTGTGTGTGTGTGTGTGTGTGTGTGTGTATGTGTGTTTGTGTGTAGTATATACACAATGATATATAATAATCATAATCATATACAATATCAAATATTATGACACTGCATAATGAAGCAAAAACGCTTTTCCTTTATCTTTTTATAGAATGGAATCCAAAGTATGATATCATCCTCATCAAAATAAAGCATTTTTTTGTTATTTTGTTCTGTCTTTGAGAAAGTCACGGCCATCTTACATCACGTCATACACTGTTCATCTCTCACACAAAGCGCCTTGTTTTCAGTTTTACCACAGGTTCCTCTTTCATTCCTCCCGTATTTAGGTCTCTCTTCCTCACTGTCTTTTTCCTCCACTTCCATGTCTTTTTCCTTTTCTTCTCTTCTTCTTCTTACTCCTCTTCCTCTCCACCTACTTCTCTGCTTACCCTTTCTTCTCCTTTTTTCTCCACGCCCTCTTAGGATAAACGGACATTTGTCTACAATTTCCTTCCCGTCTGTGTTTCTCTCCACCTCTCTCTCTTTTCCATCATTCTTATTTCCCTCATTCTCCATCATTCTTACTTCCCTCATTCTCCTCCTTCCCTCTTTCACAAATATCTCGCTTCTTTACGCCCGTCATAGAATGGATTGATATTTTCCGACACTTGTCCTGTCATTTTCCTCATGCTTTTCTCTATCCTCATTTCCCTCCTCCTTCTCCACCTCCTCCTGCTCTTCTCTATCCTCCTTGATCTCTTCATCCTCCTTACTTTCTTAACCTTCTCTTTCATCTTCCTTTTACTCCTAAATCTTCTCCATCTCCTCACTTCCTTCTTCACCACCTCCTTTACCCTCCCCCCTTCCTTCCCCCTCATCTCTACCCTCACTATCATCTCCTCATCTCCTTCATCATCACTAAACTGATCATTTTTCTCTCCCCCCCCCCTCTCCAGCCTCCTGACCCTCTTTCTCCTCCTCCTTCTCCTCTACCACCACCACTTCCTCCTCCTTATTCAACCCCACCACCACCACCACCACCACCACTCCCCTTCTCTCTCTCCACTTCTTTTTTTCTTTTACCTTTCCCCCACCTCCTCTTCCTCCTCCTCCTCCGGCACCTCCTCCCTCCCTCCCTCTTTTTACCATACCTTATATCCTCCAGCAACCCCCCTCTCCTCCATCCTATCCTAACCACCTCTCCCTACCTCCTTCTCCTCTCTTTAATTCCACTCCCTCTTCCCTCCTCTTTCATCCTTCTTTCCACTTCCCCCGCCTCTACTCTACCCTCTTCCCTCCTCCTTCTCTTCCTCCTCTTCCTTCTTCATCCTTCATCTTACCCCCATCCTCCTTCTCTTCCTCCTCTTCCTTCTTCATCCTTCATCCTACCCCCATCCTCCTTCTCTTCCTCCTCTTCCTTCCTCCCTCATCCTACCCCCATCCTCCTTCTCTTCCTCCTCTTCCTTCCTCCCTCATCCTACCCCCATCCTCCTTTCTCCTCCTTCTATGCCTCTTCTTCCATCCTCCTCCCTCATCCTACCCGAATTCTTCTCTTCCTCCGCTTGCTTCCTTCTTCTCCTCTCCCCTTCCCCCTCCCATCCCCTCCCTCCCCCACCCCATCTTCTCTTCCTTCCTCACGTCTGGTAGATGACAAGCGATGAATGACGTATGAATGTGATTCTTTGTTAACACGTCGAGGCGAGGGAAGACATCGTTAAGAGGATCTCGAAAATTCGTTATTTTCGGCTTCGTCAAAAAAGAAAAAGATTATAGAGAGAGACAGAGAGAGAGAGAGGGGAGGGAGAGGGTAGAAGAGAGGAAGGGAAGGAGGGAGGGAGTGAGGGAGGAAGGGAAGGCGGGAGGAAAGTAGGGAGAGAGTGAGCGAAAGAGAGAGAGAAGGGGGGGGGGGGGGAGATAGAGAGGGAGAGAGGGAGAGAGTGAGAGGAAAAGAGAGAGGAAGAGAGAGAGAGAGAGAGAAAGAGAGAGAGAGAGAGAACAAAAACAAAAATAAATTCAGATGCGATTATTCTATCTTAAACATTGCAGATGATTGATTCAGCTTTGTTTAATATCTCGAGAAATCCTGTACAAGAATAATTATCACTTGCAATACCTCTTATGTCTGTAAATCTTCCTGAACTTACAATTCACCAAACTAGAGAGATGAAATTTCCTCAACAATCAAAATATTTCAATAAAGGATCAATGTGGCTTTTCAAATATTTAGAGCTTTTTTGATTTTGAAGACTATCGTATACCACAGAGTTCTTCTAATCATATTGCACTAATGCTGA